>BROG01001055.1:0-152891 GCA_030159075.1 Atrina japonica | reverse complement strand
CAAACAAACAAAGCCAAAAAAAAAAAACAGAAAGAAAAAAAACATCCACAAGAATATACTGTACACATATTATCTATGAGTTTGCGTCGGCCGTTCGAGCTGCACTCTCTATAAACATTCGTGTATATACCTAGATTATGCAAAAAGTGCAGCGGTCAAAATTTGAAAAAGCATATTTATATATTCCTTACTTTCCGTTGAAATCACATGATCTGAAGACAAACTTATCGACAAAACTTAACAGATTGGAACAAAAATAAAAAGTCTATCGCCTGGAATTGAATACAAATATCTGTTTGTATACATACCTTTCGTGTAAAGAATCAATATAATGATTGGGTACATGCAACAGTGGTAGAGTTTTGTATGCATCATGGCTGCACAATATCTGTAAATCAAAACCACTACGTAAATATGGACAGCTGAAACATTACAATGTATTTCATAATGTATTGATCATATTACGCCATTTTCAATGCCAATGTAAACAATCAATATTACATAAATCATACAATTATATAAAAAGATTAAAGTCCAAAGTAAAAGCAAACTGTTATAGTGATGTTGAAGTTTGATGTCAAGATAGTAAAAATATTTGAATTATTAAAATTTCATCTTGAAATAGTATTAAGTTGCCTGAAATAATTTCGTTTAGCTTCAACCATATTGACCAAAATTGCAACTGAATCATTTTATATACTTAAACGACACTGTTGTACTCAGTAACTGATTGCTGGTTAGTTATTAAGATAGCGATATAAAACCATGCAATAGTTGTAATTCTGATATATTTGCAGTATTTTGGCACCATGCCATCAAGATAATCGTAAAACACTTTGTACACACCAATGTTTACCTTTAATATAGTTATGTCTGGACTTTCAGACGGTAAATATAATTATTCTACATTTTTGAAATACGGTAATTATATTTAAATACCGGTATACAAATCTTAAAAGTTATTCTAAATCTGGTACACATATGGATAGAAAAAACCAACTCATTTTAAACTACATTAAACACATTTCCCGTTGTTTGGCAAAATATATATCTCTAGACACACACAGAATTCAATTAATAATGCACCACACATTTGATATAACATGGCAGGGTGGAGTTTCGTGAATCTTTGACATAAATAGGATATAATTTTAGGTTACGCATCATAACAAAATTAAAATTACACTGGCTACAGTCAACATACCTACGGGTATCCTGTGGGAGATTAAACGCATTTTAGTTGAAGCTTGACTTAACCAAAAATAAGTAGGATAAGGATACTCAACATGCTTTAAGTTAGGAACAAATTGTATCCTATCATTGAACCAGTTAAACAACAGTGTGCAGGTGACCGTATAGCCCAAATACCGACAGTAAGAAATTTATTTTGTGGAAATTGTGCTGTTAAATATATACAATAATATAGCATTATCACGTGTTAGCGTATTGATCGAAAGTCGTTCTCCTTGAATATGAGAGGAATCCCTTGTGAATCCTCTACTGTCCGGGCGTCATCAATGACTGAATTAAGTTGTCTAATAATTAAAATTATCACATTAATATCTATTCAAATGCTTGAGCGAAACTGATTCCAACAGAGTAGGGGTGCTCATTTGCTGTGTTAAAATAATGTCGTGGTGGGAATCCCTGCGTGTACTCAATGACGTCAGTTGTGGATTCAAACTTTCAACAGGTACGCAACGTACTATCGATTGCAAAGGCAGTCTCAACAGGCTACTTGAATAAACGGCGAAATAAAACCCCGAAAGCTGTTAAATTATACATGTGTCTGTAAATCATGTTTAAAAAGATTGACAGGATGCTTTAAACACGAAGTATGAGTGATGAATGAATAATGATAAAATAATTGTCCTCCGGTACTCATTTTTACTTGTTGAAATGTACGCTTCTAAATATGGCACCAACACTGCAATGTAAATTTATCATGGGAAACTGCCTATTAGAAATTATTCCTGGGGATATTGGAGGCTTGGTTTTAAAAATCGGGAATTGAGTGTTATATTAAATTTTTAATAAACCTTCTTAAATGGAAGGGGTGAAACTTCTGCCATGGATGATATAGTAACAAAACTGGACGATTTTCCGTTTTCCGAAGTGAGCCGTGCGGACAGTAGGGTACAACAACACCTAGAGAGACCGAGCAACGAAGCCTTCAACTTGTAAAACGGTATTTCATTTATAACCACTTTTCTTGGCGGTGATCCAGTTAAACAACTTGTAATGCATTCAAACATGAAGCTAGAGCCAATAAAGGGTGTTCATGATGATGTTGGGTAATTGGATATTTTACAACGAGTGTGTGCTAATTATCATATTTATCTAACTCAGGTAAACATAATAACAAACTGACACGTGTTGATGAATCAGTTTCTACCATTACTGAAAACTAGAGTAGAATCCGAGGACATTTAACTTTACGTAAAGAACTCAATACCCACGATATTTATTTGAATGCTATATGCAAATTATAAAAATAAGTCTACCAAGGTAAATTGGCACATGCTTACAAACACAACGAGTCTAAATTGAATCATGACAGGAATGATAGACTTGTTCTCGAAAAATAAAATAATTAGAGCTAAAGTAATACATGTCATGTATTACTTGTGCATTCCTTTTTTTGGAAAACAGACTGTTATTTTTGGCAGAACTCGAATGTGCCACTTTGCCTTGGTATAATATAGTCCTATATATCGTATATTGCATGTCTCTATTTTTGTTTTTAAACGAAGACATGTGATTAAACACTTCTCTTTATATTTTTCAAGGACGCCATAAAGAATATATAAAATCTCAGATACCAAAAGTATAAGTCAATAGAATGTCCAGGACATAGATACAAATCCGGTAAAAATGGACAAACACAGACCTCTGGAAACCAAGAGGTGGGATCAGGTGCCATGGAGGAGTAAGCATCCCCTATCGACCGGTCACACCCGCCCTGAGTCCACAGTCAAGTCCAACGAAATACGCGAGGAGTGTATCCTCGTCACAATTGGTACAAACGTCCCAATGACGAATAGCTTAGTTGCTAATCTCGTCCTTTGAAAGTGAGCTACGTGTGTATGTAGGATTACCAGAATTCGAATTAAACCCAAGTTCTTCTAATAAACAATTATAGTAATGTGCCTTACAAATAAAAACTATATTATTTGAGGCTTTGTCTGCTGGTACCAGTACATATTGGTCATGTAACCTATCCAGTTCAGTTACTACTTCTGGTTCATTAAATACAGAGGGATAACGTGTTTTCATAGTCCCTTTAATTTTTCGAATACGAGATTTTATCAACCATCGTATGGTTTTCAGCCATTCAGACAAAGTGTCTGGTTCTACGTCTTCATGTTTGGCCCATCGTCTGGCATAATCTTCGACAAAATCCATAACTAAACTGAAATTCTGACGCCAATTAAAGGAACGGGCTTCCCGGTATTTAGGGCCCCTTAAAATAAGATTTTTGAGGCTTTCATTTTCAACAATAGAAACGTCGCCGGTAATGACATGCCCAATAGTATTGTATTTGAAAGGAGATGAAGCACATGAACATGTGACAGTGTTGTGTAGAAGATGGTTGATGCCTAGGCACTGCAAAACCTGTTTGTAATTGAATAGCTTGGATGCGATGCTAGGTGTATAGCTATATGAAATGCAAGGCGTGGTCTGTCGGCATTCTTATGGGAACCAATTGTGCCCCTTTATTGGCCGACCTGTTCCTCTATTCATACGAAGCAGACTTCATTCAGAAACTGCTGAATCAAAAGAAGAAAAAGTTAGCGGTGTATATCGACGATGTTTTGTCAATTTATAATGACAAGTTTCATACATATGTCAATGCGATATATCCCAGCGAACTAGAAATTAAAGATACAACAGAATCAAGCACACACACTTCATACTTAGACATTTTACTTAATATAAACACAGACGGGAAATTAGCAACGAAGCTATACGATAAACGCGACGATTTTGGCTTTCCCATCGTAAATTTTCCACATTTAAGTAGTAATATCCCTCAGTCACCCGCATATGGAGTTTATATTTCACAAATGATCCGATATGCCAGGGCGTGCACAACAGATGAAGATTTCATATACAGAGGTAAACTACTCACTGACAAATTATTGACACAGGGATATCGAAAACCGCGTTTAATGTCAACGTTCTGCAAGTTTTACGGTCGGTATAATAGTCTTGTTTGCAACTACTCTGTTTCACTAAGTGAAATGTTGAGTTGCCTTTTCGTTGGCGGTTGTTGAGACGTCTGTACCAATTGTGACGAGGATACACTCCTCACGTGTTTCATTGGACTTGACTGTGGACTCACGGCGGGTGTGACCGGTCGACAGGGGATGCTTACTCCTCCATGGCACCTGATCCCACCTCTTGGTTTCCAGAGGTCCGTGTTTGTCCATTTTTACCGGATTTGTATCTATGTCCTGGACATTCTATTGATTTATGCTTTGGTATCTGAGGTTTTCATATATTGAAAGACCATGTCTCCGAACATTACAAATATATTGTCTATTAGAAATTCCGGCATGTTCTTTATATCAACTTCAGTGTATTTATGTGTAGAATCAGAAAAAAAGATAATATAAAAACCCAATCCGTTTGGAAAGTCATTCTTATATATATATATATATATATATATATATATTATATATATATATATATATATATATATATATATATATATATATATATATATATATATATATACATAGAACCAAGGACCTTTTATAACACTAGAAGGACGTCTTACCAACTGAACTATCTTGTTTGGTACCATTTTCATCACTTACCAAGATTTCTGTCAGTCTCAAGTTGGACGCCAAAAATGACCAGACCGGGAATCGAATCCAGGATCTTTTTAAAACTAGCAGGACACTCGTACCCACTGAGCTATCTGGGTCAATACCCTCTGTACTATTACAATAATAAACGGCTTTCTGTCGTCTGATGATTGTAGTGTGATCTCAGCAGAAGACAATAAACCAAGTTTCAAAAAATTCAGATTTCAGGATCTTATTCATATGGCAAATATACATACCTGTCTCAACAAGGAAATATAAGTCCTGCAATCCAGAATAACTCACATTGTGAAAACGACACACTAACTATCTTGCCAGATCTGTACGTACATATATAATCGCTTTATATGCGGTACATATGCAAGGGACATTCAGTGTTTATGTTTACAAATGTAATAAACTAGATTTTACTTACCTTTATCCTATATCAAGACATCTACTTATTAGCAGTGTGTAATAAACTCAAATCAAAAATGTCCTACCTGTATAACCTGTGTCAAAGAGGAAAATCAGTAATGAACCTCTTAAATGTTTGATAAAAACAGTGGTACGTCATGAGTCATTATCATTTACCCGTGATCATTCTTGCATCATAAGAGCTACTCGTATTACTTTTCATTCAAATTCTTTTCACGCGATCATTTCGTGTCTTCCTATTACTCTATATTAAACCTTTTATTAAAGGATACATTTCGTTTCGTTTTAAAGTTTTAAAGGTACCCGTCGTCACAAACAACGACAAATGCCAATTGGGTAGATTTCAGTACATCTTTTATCATTAGATAAAACAAATATTATTTCGTTATTTTCACCTGTTCTGTTCTTTACATGAAACACAAATGAACCTTTTTTACGTGATTCAATAGCGTAAATAAGATGGTGAAAATAATTTATTTCTTGACTGAATAATTATACATAAAGCATTATCTGATAAAAATAAGTTTAGTAGTTTACCTACCTAGGGCCAGTGCATAAACATATAAACTAAATACATGTACGTCTTTTCATAATTATGTCAAACATCTAACATTTTCTGTATTCTATATTTTGCTTGCTTAATGACAGAATTTATATTTTGCATTTATTTCAAAAGGGAAAAGGAATATTTGAGAGCTTCGAGATTTTTAATGTATATAATAGTTAGCTATTAACGATTGAAGGACAAATTTTGAAACTTTCGCTTTTAAAGAAGAAGGTTAAAAAAAGATTAAAAGGAAGTAAAATTGTGTTTAGAAAGTAAATATTTCTGTAATATTCTGGCTCGTGAATACTGCATTATTCACTTGCCCATCTCCAATCACCAGAAAAACGGACCCAGGTAAGACTTTCCACCGAAAAAATGGGCCTATCATAGAATTTCCCCATCTGTCTCCTATGAAAGAGCTTCCCAGTATAGAAGTTTCCCCATAATACAGTACCTAACATTTTTAGCTATCTATCCGTTTCAGCTCCTACTACTAGAGACTTTTATCTATAGAAAACAGGTTCAAGATGTTTGAAAAAAGCCATAAGGGATCACATTCAGTGAACTCAATAGTGCTTGAAAAATTAAGTCGCTTGAAATCTGAAAATATAAATTTAAAATATAAAATCATATTTCATTTTTTGTGGATATTTGTCAGAATGGTTTCCGACATTTGTGAAAATAACGGCCCATGGAATAACTCGTAATGATGAACCAATACTTTGATCACAGTACACGGGTGATACATCTCTTATACTAGATGGATCAAAAACTACAGGAGGCAATGAAGGAAGTAGATATTCATTAAAACATATCCGCTGTTAAGATAAAACTCGGTAAAACAAAAGTGATATGAATTGGTAATAAAAATGCAACCAGGAAGCATATCCAGAATACCGTTTTTAAAATTTGACAAGCCTTATGGGAAAAGGAAGGAATAAATCAAATAGGCGTTTTCCCGTAAAACACTCATGCATAAATAACAGAGGAAGATGAAAGGAAACAATGTGATATTGCAAAGAAGATTTTAGCGATGAAACGTCATCTTCAAAGAAAATGTATAAAAGCGTAATGTAAAAGGACTAAGAAGTGTGAATGACTTAATATTTCATTCATTTAAGGAAGATTTATTTTTGAGAAGTTACAATCTAAATGTCTTTGATTTCATTCAATAATATTGGACTTATAATTTGATATTGAGATATATCGACGACGTTTTGTTAAATTAATAATGGCAATTTTGATTTTCAGGGAATGCAGCATGTTCCAACAAACTAGAAATAAAACACAACACAGAATAAAGAATATAAAAATTTCAGATACCAAAGTACAAATCAATAGAATGTCCAGGACATAGATACAAATCCGGTGCAAATGGACAAACACGGACCCCTGGAAACCAAGAGGTGGGATCAGGTGCCATGGAGGAGTAAGCATCCCCTGTCGACCGATCACACCCGCCGTGAGTCCACAGTCAAGTCCACTGAAACACGTGAGGAGTGTATCCACATATGCATCCTATTTGGATGTTTACTAACTATAGACAGACACAGGAAATTAACATCTGTACAATATAGCAATACTTTAGTTACATTTCCTGTCCTAAATTAAGGATTGTCGTGCTGCACATTAAATTCTTCTCCATGTGGCATTGCATGTATTTTCCATGTTTTTCAAAAATGAAAAACAATCCTTATATCTATATATTTTTACATTTTCTGCGAACATGTATTCAGCTGGCTACTAAATTCGTTCTATATGCATTTCACAGATCATTCCAAGACAAATAAGGAGAAGGGAGAAGGAGTGTTAGACAAAAGAAAAGTAAACAATAATAAGATCATTTTGCTTTTGACTTGTTTAATAGACATGACTGTCAGGCCAAATCTGAATAATTAGTTAAATGTTTATTCTGTGAATTTCAACAAATCACCCTGGCTATATATCTATCGTTTGGGTGTTACAGAATAACTTCTTTGATACATATACACTTACTAAATCACATGCATGCATACATACTCATACACATACGTTTGCAGTACACATACATATACATACAAACATACATGTATACGTACATACACAATATCACACACATACATACTACATATATACATATGAACATACATAAATACAAAAATAAAATCAGTTACTCATATACATACATGCACATATACATTTACAACTACACATCAATTTACAGTTATAATATACATAAGATTCTCCAAATCTACATACATATATTTACTTGTTATTACAGACAAGCACAGGCACTTGTATAGATATATACTATAAACACAGATAAAAGTGTTGTGCATACACATGCCTACATATCATTATTTTGTGAGAATAACATCAGTTAATTTCCTAGTACTAGGTGCTTTTGAAAAACGAACGAATGTCTTTCAATATTATAGGGAAACAAAACTTAATATTTTGTGTTTACAAGATACATACTTTACCATGGAAGAAGAAAGAAACATTCGAAATTAATGGGGTTTTGATTCCTACTTCCTAAAATTCTAGAGGTGTTGCAATTTTGTTTAATAATAATTTTGAATTTAAGGTCTTAGGTCAAAAGAAAGATCCAAATGGTAACTTTTCAGCATACAAATAGGAAATAAAGAAATATCTCTAGCCACTCTTTATGGACCAAATAATGACTCACATGATTTTTTGAAAAGTTGTATGTAATACTAGACGAATTCAACAATAATGATGTAATACTTGTTGGTGACTACAAAGTTGTTCTTAATCCTGATGTTTTTTAATATAATTATTTACACACAAACAATCCAAGGGCAAGAAACAAAGTATTAGAGATGATTCAATCCTTTAATCTTGTTGACATTTTTAGAGAGTATAATCCTGATTTAAAAAGATATACATGGCGTAGAAATTACCCTGTAAAACAGGCACGATGAGATTTATTTCTTTTAACAGATTCACTCTTCCATTATGTTAAAAAAGTATCGATACTTTCAAGTTACAGATGTGATCATTCATCTGTTTCCTTAACACTAAAATTAAATGCTTTCAAATATGGTAAAGGTCTATGGAAATTTAATAATTCACTCTTACATGATAAATCATACCTAGATTCAGTAAAAGAATTAATCATTGGTGTTAAAAGCGATATGCATTACCAGTTTATAACAGAAATAATTTGCAGAATATTCCAGGCTCTGATATACAATTTGTTATTAATGATCAATTATTTCTTGAAATTTTACTTTTAGAATTGCGAGCAAAAACCATTTCGTATTCAATTTACAAAAAGAGACAGCAGGATCTGCATGAACAATATAATAACAATATAATGAATCACAAAATAATAACAATATAATATATCACAATATAATGTAGACGAACTTGAACATAAAAACATGAACATGAAGAGATAAGAAAAGATAAACTGAAGGGTAGCATGATTAGATCTAGGGCGAAATGGACTTAAGAAGGAAAAAACAACAACAACCAAGTATTTCTGTAATTCAGAGTCTAGACATTTTTCTAAAAAATATTCTAAAACTAACTATAGATGATGAAATAGCTATTTTCAAACAAAATAGAATTTTAAAAGAAGTTGAGAAATTTTATAAAAAACGTTATAGTGTTAATGAGGAAATAGATAAAGACTTTGACTTAAAAGAAAATTTACATGGACTTGACATAGACAGACCTAGTGACAACGACATAAATAAATTAGAAGGACAAACAACATATGATGAGGCATCAACTACGCTGAAAATATGAGTAATAACAAAAGCCCTGGGTCCGATGGTTTTTCCTCTGAATTTTTAAAATGTTCTGGAAAGATATTGGCTATTTTGTTGTTCGATCTTTAGATTTTGGTTATGAAATGGGGAACTTTCTGTAACTCAAAAACAGGGCATAATAACGTGTATCCCAAAAGAAGGCAAACCAAGACAGTTTATGCAAAAATGGCGACCTTTTTCATTGTTATACAAAATTGGGTCAGGATGTATTGCTAGTAGAGTAAAATTTGTTTTACAAAACACAATAGGTTCTGAACAAACAGGCTTTATACCGGGTAGGTACATAGGAGAAAACAATAGGTTGATTTATGACATAATGATTTACACTGAAAAACATGCTATCCCTGGAACCCTTTAATGATATACTTTGAAAAGGCCTTTGATTCAGTTTCTTGGGATTTTATTGATAAAGCTTTAAAGTTATTTAATTTTGGTACATCGTTTCGTAAATATATATCTATTTTTCAAAACGGTTCTATCTCAGCTGTTATGCAAGCAGTTTTTTTATCTCCCCTTTTTCACTTGGCCGTGGTTGTAGACAGGGCGACCAAATACCTAGCAATATCTTTCTTTTATGTACAGGAATTATGTCAATTGAAATTAAAAACAATAGAAATAATAATGATATTGTCATAAATGATACAGAATATAAAATCACACAGTATGCCGACCACACTACTATTATTCTTAATAGTCAGAAAGGTCTTTAATGGAACCCTTAAAATACATTAAAACTTTTTATAAAATGTCTGGTTTAAAATGAACTTATCCAAAACTAAAATAGTATGGATAGGTAGTAAAAAGTATTCAGATGATGGACTCTGTCAAGATCTTAACTTTATTTGGACAAACCAGTTTACACTGTTAGGAATACAATTTGATGTAAACTTATCCAGAATAAATGTTTTGAATTATGATAAAAAACTTATGGTGGAATAAAAATTACAGATTTGTTGAATTATATAAAAGCTTTAAAATTTACCTACATGCGGCGTGTAGTTAGAGATATTAAATCAAAGTGGAAAATTTTGACAGAAAATATATTTGATACTGAAAAAGCTTTAAATGTAGGACCAGAATTTTCAGAATTAATACTCCAGAATGTAGAAAATATATTTTGAAAAGATGTTTTGAAATAATGGTCTGAATTACAAAAAAAAAAAAAAAAAAACAGAAAAAGAACTATGGGAAGTTTATATTGCACAACCTTTATGGTATAACAAAGATATTAAAATTAATAACCAGTTTATATTTTTAACCCAATATTTCAAATTGGTATTTTAAATATAAATGATTTACTCCATTTAAATGGAAATTTCTTCAGTTATGAAGATAATACCCAAATACATTTTTTGAACTATTTGTCCTTAATAAAGGCAATTAGTAGAGATATTAAAAAAAAAAATATTAACAGGAAACAAGAAAAACTTTTTAACCCCTTTATTCCAAAACATCTAAAAATTCTGATGAAATTCCCAAAAGGATCTTGCGAAATGTATAAAGTTTAGTAAAAAAAATCTCTGTACCCACGGGAAAGAGAAAATGGAACAATATATTCTTTTTAAATGATAAAGAATGGAATTTATATTTACCTTTCACCATTTCAATTATTTACATCTACCAAACTGCGATGGTTTCAATATAGAATTAATCATTTTATTCTCAGTACAAATATTTTATTATGCAAAATTGATAAAAGCGATTCAAAGCTTTGTTTTTTCTGCAAGTCAGAAATTGAATCTATAACCCATTTGCTATGGGATTGTTCAAAAGTTCAAGGTTTTATTACAACATTTTCACAATTTTGTGCTGAAAAGAATATTACTTTTGAGACAGAAAAACAGAAATTCACACTTGACTCTCCAACTGAGGACCTTAAATGATATAATAATATATTAGTGACAGTAAAATTTTACATATATAAAACAAAGTGTTGAAATGTACTCTTAACCTTGGTGGTCTACTTTATGACTTACCAAAATTATATATTACAACAAAAATGATTGCAGTAAGAAAAAGGCAATTATAATTTTTTGACAATAAATGGAATACTTGGTCCTTCCTGGAGCAATTTTAATTAAATGCATATATTATGAATCTTATATTAATATATACTATATTATGAAATATGCATGCATACTCACATATCCCTCCAAAACTCCTCGCCTCTTCAATTATTTTTCACCTTTTCTCCCAGATTCCTACCCTCCTTCTAACCTATTCCATTACCCCTCTTTAAAAAATATTTTTGAGTTTACACGATGATTGTAAATTATCTCATTACGTGGAAAGGGAATAATCAACCCCCTGGGGACCCTCAAACTGATCAACCGGATTCTGTCTACTAAAGGGAGTTTTTCTTAGCCAATCAACTTGCCCATGTAAGATTCTGTTAATCATTCAGTTATTCAATTCATCATGAGATAAAGCAACGATCAATTAACGTTTATTACGAAAGCCTGTTGAGACAAATTGAAAGGTTCAATTATTCAAGTAAATTTCCAGGTGTCTCTGCCAAAAACTAAGACACTAATTCGCTGTCAGCGCGGCGCAAAGATCCATTACTGTTCTCCACATATTAAGCTAACAATACCTATTTCATTGGAGACAGCAAGATGAAATACATGGACCTGGCAGCTACACGTTTCTATACGGATGTTTTAACACAGCAAACGCTCTAAAATGGCTTGTTCTTTTGTGCTCATTTTTCATGATTGGTCAGAATTGCACAGTTGTAGACCGCTTATATTAGCTATCACTCGAATAATACATATATATTAGACTAATGAGGTGTCATGTTTTCTTTCAGATTCGCCAATCGGGATCATGATCACTCGGATGCTTTGTAAAATCTTTTGAATCTTTGAATCTTAAACTCCAAATATCCAAAATACCTTAAATATAAAAAATCTCAGATACCAAAGTATAAATCAATAGAATGTCCAGGGCATAGATAAAAAATCCAGTAAAAATGAATAAACACAGACCTCTGGAAGCCAAGAGGTGGGATGAGGTGCCATGGAAGAGTAAGCATCCCCTGTCGACCGTGAGTCCACAGTCAAGTCCAACGAAATACGTGAGGAGTGTATCCTCGTCACGTTTGATACAGACGTCCCAAAAACCGCCAACGAAAAGGCAACTCAACATTTCACCCAGCAAAATAGAGTAATCGCAAACAAGACTATTATACCGACCGTAAAATTTGCGGAACGTTGACATAAAACGCTGTTTTCGATATCCCTGTGTCAACAATTTGTCAGTGAGTAGTGTACCTCTGTATATGAAATCTTCATATGTTGTACGCGCCCTGGCATATCGGATCATTTGTTAAATATAAACTCCATATGCAGGATATTACTACTTAAATGTGGGAAATTTACGATGGGAAAGTAGAAATCGTTGCGTTTGTCGTATAGCTTAGTTGCTGATTTCCCGTCTGTGTCTATATTAAGTAAAATGTCTAAGTACAAATCGTGTGTGCTTGATTCTGCTGTATCTTTAATTTCTAGTTCGCTGGGACATATCGCATTGACATATGTATGAAAATTGTCATCATTAATTGACAAAACGTCGTCGATATATCTAAATGTCAAATTAAAGGACACCGCTAACTTTTGTTTTGATTCAACAGTTTCTGAATGAAGTCTGCTTCGTATTAATAAAGGAACAGGTCTGCCAATAAAGGGGCACAATTGGTTCCCATAAGAATGCCGACAATTTGTTGAAAGACCACGTCTCCGAACATTACAAATATATTGTCTATTAGGAATTCCAGCATGTTTTCTATATCAACTTCAGTGTATTTATGTGTAGAATCAGAGTGGTGTTGGACAAAATAAGTATCCTGATAGCCATATACTAGATATTTAAATTTTTGGGTACCACCTTTAGAGGAAATACAGTATGTTTATAAAATTTATCGACTTCTCGCTTGAATCAAAAAGTTTCGGTACATTGGATTAAAAATATCAGAAGTATATTATATGAATGCGGCTTGTCCATTTTATGGATCACACAACAAATTTATGAAGTAACCTGGATCAAAAATACACTTGAGAGAATTCTCACTGATCAAAATTTACAGAATTGGAATACTATTGTTATTAACTCTCCAAAAAGTATTAATTATAGAATTTACAAAGAATATCTTGAACTTGAAAAATATCTTATGACATTACCCCGAAAATTTGCAATAAACTTACGTAGATTAGAGTCAATAATTTCAAACTTCCGGTTGAAAAGGGAAGATGAAACAAAATTCCCCGTGATCAAAGATTCTGTACACTTTGCTACTTGCATACAATTGGTGACGAATTCCACTACTTGTTCGAATGTACTCGGTATCATATTTAACGAGCTAAGACTTTGTCCTTGCCGAATACGTTAACAAACAGACCAAATATTGTCAAATTAAAAACTACTTAATTAAAGAAAATATATGTAAACTTTTGTTAATTTTGAAAAGAAAACTAGATGCATTTACTTGTGGTTAAACTATTATGAACAATTCCAAACTTGAAATTGTACAATTATATGTCTATTTGCTATCTGTATTATTATCCAACCTCCTCTCTACAGTGTATGTTTATTCATTTATGCGAATAAAGTCAATGTCGTTGTAAACGTTCTTATGGAAACAAGTACAATTTATACCGTGATATTGGGATGTGATATTTTCTTTGTTTATTATTTTAATGAGTGTCAATTTGAGAGAGGTTGGTTCGTGAGTCTGATGTATTTTCTCTAAATTATTTATTTTCCTATATTTTAAAATATTCATAAAAGTGACCAAAGTGTGAGAAAAAAAAGAGACGGCCACAATAAACAAAATAGACATATGAGCATCTCAATTTTAAAATTACTTTCGTAACATAACAAATCTTCACATTATGAATTTTCTTATATAAAAATGTTTTCTATATTGACAAAAATCTAAAAGCAAAAAAAATATATATATATATATATTTAAATGTAAAAAAAAAATCAGTCGATTTTTTCTATGACAAAATTTGATTTTTTTTTCTAAAGTTTAAGAAAAAATTCTAATCTGAAAATCAGTTGATTTCTAAATATAAAAAATATTATGTAATGTTTAAATGTTTTAGCAATATCATTAAATATAATCTATCTTTTTATATTAAAAAGTTATTGTCCAATACATTTATCTAAAACTATTTTAATATTAAACATTCGATTTATGACATTTATAATAATTATTCAGTACAAAAATTAAAAAAACAATAGATTCCCCAATGAATTGGAAAACAAAGTAGAAGTTGTTCCCCATTTTTAATATAAAAATATAGATTTTTTTAACATTTGAAAAAAAATCTTATCGGTTTGCCATATATGTACGAGTGCAATGAGTGAAATGCCCAAAAAGAAAATTTAACAAAATTTTGGTTGATATCTACAACCTACATCGTAATAGTTACCAATTTATATTTGAATATATATGTAAATTTATGTTTGAAATAGCCTTTTCGTTGGCGGCTGTTAAGACGTCTGTACCAACTGTGACGAGGACACACTCCTCACGTTTTTCATTGGACTTGACTATGGACTCACGGTGGCTGTGACCGGTCGACAGGGGATGCTTACTCCTCCATGGCACCATGACGTCTCAACAACCGCCAACGAAAAGGCAAATCAACATTTCACCTAGTGAAACACAGTAGTCGCAAACAAGACTATTATACCGACCGTAAAATTTGCAAAACGTTGACATTAAACGCGGTTTTCGATATCCCTGTGTCAATAATCTGTCAGTGAGTAGTTTACCTATGTATATGAAATCTTCATATGTTGTGCACGCCCTGGCATATCGGATCATTTGTAAAATATAAACTCCATATCCGGGTGACTGAGGGATATTACTACTTAAATGTGGAAATTCTACGACGGGAAAGTCGGAATCGTCGCGTTTGTCGTATAACTTAGTTGCTAATATCCCCTCTGTGTTTATATTAAGTAAAATGTCTAAGTATGAAGTGTGTGTGTTTGATTCTGTTGTATCTTTAATTTCTAGTTCGCTGGGATATATCGCATGTATGAAAATTGTCATTATTAATTGACAAAACGTCATCGATATATCTACATGTCAAATCAAAGGGGGCACCGCTAACTCTTTCTTCTTTTGATTCAGCAGTTTCTGAATGAAGTCTGCTTCGTATAAATAAAGGAACAGGTCGGCCAATAAAGGAGTACAATTGGTTCCCATAGGAATGCCGATAGTGTTGTTGAAAGACCACGTCTCCGAACATTACAAATATATTGTCTATTAGAAATGCCAGCATGTTTTTATATCAACTTCAGTGTATTTATGTGTAGAATCAGAGTGTTGTTTGACGAAATAAGTATCCTGATAGTCAATCACTAGATATTTGAATTTTCGGGTACCACCTTTAGTGAAAAAACAGTTGTCTATGTTGCTGAAAAGTCTTTCTTTTAATTTTTTATGTGGAATAGTGTGTAAAGAGTAGAAAAGTAATAAGATTTGATACTGTGAATTCGAGAAAAGCTGTATGCCTTCATATTTTTAAAAGCTGTTTAGAATTTTTAAGTATCCACATCTGATTTACACCGCTTCTGGAATAAGTAACTGTGCAGTATTGTTGAAGTTTCTCCTTAACGGCTGTCAATATTTTGGTAAGGAGTAAAGATAAAGGTTTGGTAGAACATTTGCTGGATCCTGCTATGTATCTTTGCTTGCTGTGTGGTTTTATGAAGTTTAGGTATCCAATATAAATGTGATAGCTCGAAATCGGTATCCTTTGTAGGCATATCAAATGAACCTAATACGGACACGTGATTTTGAAGGATGTCGTCCTTTGAAAGTGAACTACGTGTGTATGTAGGATTTCGAGAATTCGTATTAAACCCAAGTTCTTCTAATAATCAATTACAATAATGTGCCTTGCAAATAAAAACTATATTATTTGACGCTTTGTCTGCTGGTACCAGTACATATTGGTCATGTAATCTATCCAGTTCAGTTACTACTTCTGGATGATTAAATACAGAGGGATAACGTGTTTTCATAGTCTCTTTAAGTTTTCGAATACTACATTATATCAACAATCGTATGGCTTTCAGCCATTCAGACAAAGTGTCTGATTCTACGTCGTCATGTTTGGCCCATCGTCTGGCATAATTGTCTACAAAATCCATAACTAAACTGAAATTCTGACGCCAATTAAAGGAACGGGCTTCCCGGTATTAAGGGTCCTTAAAATAAGATTTTTGAGGCTTTCATTTTCAACAATAGAAACGTCGCCGGTGATGACATGCCCGATAGGATTGTATTTGAAAGGAGATGAAGCACATGAACATGTGACAGTGTTGTATAGAAGATGGTTGATATCTAGGCACTGCAAAACCTGTTTGTAATTGAATAGCTTGGATGCGCTGCTAGGTGTATAGCTATATGAAATGGAAGGTGTGGCCTTCAGTTTAAAATATGGTGGAATACAGGACTGAACTTTTTTTGTAATTGAGAACATTGCCAATGTTTAAAGAGTCTATGCCTTTATTCGTAAATTTAAGTTTAAGGAAAAGACGTTTCTGTTCAGAACAGTCATCGTTTGTAAAGCGTGAAATGAACAATCATATCATGTGTATGAAACTACATTCTACTCGAAAGCAACATATTGTCTTGACGCCTTTAATTTCATATGTAGTAGTTTTAACTGTTTGATTTTGAACAAGTTTACTTGGATACTTTTGTCACTTATGATCGTATTTGAAATTGTATGTACGGGTTCTGTCTGAACCTCAGCATAGACATGCCTAACACTGGTCCCTGTTTGTACACCAACACCAATAACCTGAGGAGAAACTTGTTGTTTAATAGTTGTATTTGTCCTTTGACACTTGGTCATCCTACTTCCTGGAAGACTCCAATATAGATGACTTTCTCTTTGAGAATTCTACTGGTTCATGAGTACATGACCAATGCACAGGAAGGGGAAGGGAAACTTGACCAAAACTAATTTACATATCAATTTGCATAAGAATTGTTAATAGTCAAGTCAATCGCTTTTAATGTCAATTCTATCACAAGAGAAAAATGGTAAAAATGATTGAAAAGTAACATTCTAAAACAAATTGATAATATCTTAAAATTCATAAGGATGCTGAAAATCTTTAATAGCATATATTTCAATGCGTCTTATTTTATAAAGATTCCTTCAAAAACTTTAATTGTTGATGGCCACCTGGCAACCATTTTGTGAACAGGTCCGCCGGAAAATGTACACTGCTCAACTAGACGTCATCAAAGAGATACTATATGTCAAATTTCATAAATATTCCTTCCGTACTTTCTGAGAAATGGCGATAACAATCTTTAATTGTCAAAATGCAAGATGGCAGCCATTTTGCGATAGGACCCGCCTAAAAATGAAGTCTGCACTACTAGACCCCAAGGAAAACCTATATGTCAAATTTCATAAAAATACGTTCTGCACTTTCTGAGAAAAAGAGATAAAAACTTTAATTGCAAAAATCCAAGATGGCCGTCTGGCAGCCATTTTAGGAACAGGTCCACCTGAAAATGTACACTGGACAACTAGATCTCAAGGAGAATCTATACGTTAGATTTTAAATGGATCACTTCAGTACTTTCTGAGAAATAGCAATAACTTTAATTGTCAAAATTCTAGATGGCCGCCTGGTAGCCATATTGTAAAATCTACGCTGCACAACCTGACCTCAAGGGGAATCTATATGTTATATTTGATAAAGATCCCTTCAATACCTTCTGAAAAATAGCGATAACAACTTTAATTGTCAAAATCCATGATTGCAGCCTGGCAGCCATTTTGCAATCCGATCGACCTGAAAATGTCACTGCAGATCTAGACCTCAAGGGGAACCTATATGTTAAATTTCATAAATATCCCTTCAGTATATATACAAAGCACTAAAACCAACAGCACCATATATCATAGGGTGTCGGATCTAAGCAATAGATACAAACCAGGAAAATAATGTATTAAACACGAAAATGACTAACGACACGGACAAAATAAATGTCAAATTTTCGAGAAGACCTGTCCTTTCATCGGGACAAAACGAGTTATTCAGCATGAAAAAACGTACATATACACACTCTTACGCAAGCACACACTTACACTTACACACTTACACACACACACTTACACTTACACACACACACACTTACACTTACACACAATATATATATATATATATATATATATATATATATATATATATATATATATATATATATATATAATCTAGTAAAATGCATTAAAATGTGTATGTATTTATTATACTATTGGATTAACTTGAATTAAGAATAAGTATAAAGTAGATAACTTCTAAATCATGATGTATTCTGTATTTTATCAAAACAAGACTGACTGATTTTTCAAATTTTATTGGTGATGATAAAATCTGAAATATTAACACAATTACAGAAATTTGATGTATCAATTTACATTGAAATAATATGATTTTGTATTATTATCACATCAACGCTTCTTCATCAACATAATTAGTTTTACACAATGCAATAAAAACCTTAATTTACATAATGATACGATCAATTTCAATACTGTCAAAAACAATTTCATATAGCCTAAACGGGCGGAGTCTCATAAACCCTTTCGTGAACTGGGCGAGTTTAGTATTATGTTCATAATATTTATAATGCAGTAAAACCACACTAAATTGTACTGGGCAGGGAAATTGTTCCTATTGGTCATCTTACAAAGGCGTATCCAGTGTGGAATTAAATGCATTTCTTGTGAAGCTTCTCTTAAAGTTATTTTTTTAATAAATTTGTATCGTGTATACTAGACATCCAGAAAATTGATATACGTTAGTATCTGCGTTATCTCGATGGTATCTATATTTCTTCTGAAAAGGGGGATAGTAAAACCTGTTTATAATACCCTTTGTCTAACCGTCCACCTCATATTTCACTATACACTTTGGAGGTCCAATTTTCCAATTTTCACTATATTTTCATTTAAGCTTACCCTCAACCTACCGCCAAACCCATTATCGATGCAAAATCTGGGCAAACGGTGGCAGTATGACAATATTTGACTTTACAAGTTTTACAGTATAATCATTTGTATTTTAATGAAAGGGTTACTCCGCATCACCATATTATATAATATGTCTTCGTTAAAATACTGTCAACAAAAACATATCTGTTACCCACTTATGGGGAAACAATTGCATTTTTAACGAACCTTCTCCACCCCCACCAAAAAAAAAAAACAAAAAATAAAAAAAAAAGGACAAACAAACAAGACCTTAAACAAAAACATAAAAAATTAAAAATAACACACACAAATAAACAGCTGTAGGAGAGACATTAGACTATGACCAAAAGCCATATATACATGTTCGTGCTCATCTTTAAAGCGATCCAAACTGTGAATCAAATACATTTTTACACTGGTTTTATTTTAATGCTAATTCTGACTGGTTGTTCGAGAAAAAGATTTATTACCTTAGGTTCTTAGGTTGTTATTCAATACACAATAATGGCGCTTATCGTAGGATGTAAACTAAAACTTAAAAAACAAATAACTTGAATATACAATTAAAAAATGATGACACAAGAGACAAATGTATAGATATATACCTTATATTGTATGTTTATTATCTCCAGATTTTCACATTAGTATTATTAATTAGAGCAAAAAGAAGAAACACATGTACACAAAAGTATAAATGGTTTTCAACAACATATATACTACTGTTAAAATATATAAGAGGCTATATGTTTATGAACATTATTTCATTGGAAATCAAATAATTACAAAACCTTGTAATAGAGGGAATATATCTATGATTGTTCCTACTATAATACAACGGAAGTCATTGTGATTATTACGCAAAATGATACAAAAGGTGATCTCTCATATAGATAGTCATGTATTAGGGCAAATCATTTTTACTGAAACTTGTGTGTTTTGTCATTTGTTAATGAAGTAAACATAATATATAATATAAAAATAAAGACACACAGAATCACAAAATGAGCCTGTGAGTCGACATTTCTGCTGAGTTTTAAATACATGTACTTTGTATAAAGGACTGACAGGGTGTCTAATACAGAATAAAATTTTCATCATGCCTTTTTAACTCGGGATACTATTTAAGAAATAATCTCTTTTAATCAATTGTAATATTGTAAGATAAAATGTATATCAAATAAATTAATTTACTGTTTGTAAAACAGCACATTTAAAATATGAGATACAAGAGATCCCAAAGCCATATAATGATCATGTGCCGCTTTAAAAGAAAACGAGATGAGTCGACTGGAACTCTATTTCATTTATTCGGGCTCTTGCCTCTATGTGAGGGTGAAAAATACAATATAAATAATCAATCATAGAATTTGTCTCAGAAAGCAAACACCCCCCCCAAATACTAGGATGTGATTATAAACCACAAACAACTGAGACCATATTGTAAACATGACAACATGACATAAAAACATGACATGGACAAACTTGATTACTATGACATTTCATGGGTAATTAATATATTCATTATAACCCTGATAGGGAATAACACACCATGAATCTTAGTTCGCATGTACAGTGTATGTCGTACAACGATTACTGTAAATCAGAAACTTACATTGGGCCTAATCAACAGATCATTAAAATTTATCACAAAAAATGTGAGATTATATAACATAAAGGATTTGAATGGTGACTTTATAATTAAGTAAATACAAATTGTATATTTTGGTGTATAACGACTCTGATAAATGTCGGAATTAAAATTTATAGTGTCCATAACTATGAAACATGCCATTACACTGACACGTGGTTCTGTAATTCTGAAGGCGAGTTTGCAGTGCCATAAAATGCAGGGATAATGCTTTCGTATGTTAATATTCCACTATGGAATGCACACAACAGAGTGAATTTGTAATGATAATATAAAAACTGTTTGTAGCAAAGTGCATGTACTTACTCCTTAGAGGGGCTCTCTGATATCCACAAAAAAATGATGCTGTGGAAACTACCGCTTACGCTCAAATTACAATAAACATGGTTCGTGTTTGGCAAAATACAATCATATAAACTACATAACCTGATAAGGGCAAACAATTCCGGTGAATGAACAATTCCGGATTGGGACAACACACTCCCCCTCTGATTTCTATCGGAAATCACTTATCTATAATTTCAAAATGATATGATTCAAAAAACAAATACTGAAGGACAAAAATGACACTAAGTTCAATAAAACAAATTTGTGGAAATAACACCCTTTACATCTTCAAAAATGTTTTCTACACAAAAAACTAAACTCGCAAAATAAAATACAAGGTCATCTGTGTAACAATTCACACCAATGTCAATGAATACGAGTATGTTAGATTGTCAACTAATCTGGATGCCCATAGTCTCTAAGGTAAATGTTACATGCTTCAAGAAAATTTGTGGACCAATTCAGTTTACAGGTTTCACATTACAAAGAACTGTTTTCCATTTTTCATTATAGTTGACTTCCACCTTTTTTCGAACATATGTTATCATGACTAGGAAAAAGTCCTTTCTATTTATTCACGTTGGCCCACTCGTTAACGCGCACTTTCACTATCTTTGACCAGAACCAATGTCTCCCAGCGGTTTGAGATTTGGTGGTCTCGTAATCTTTGCCATTTCCTACGAATTTTGCAAATCCGTGGAGATACTCTGAATCGCCATTCTACGGCAGCAGTAATTCCTTCTGACTAAAGTTCTGAAACTTGCTTCCAGGTAGGATCGATTTAGCGCGTCCTTTGAACTGAAAGGCGGAAAGGGATTAATTTCGCTAGTGGACTTTTCATCGTTAGCAGCATAGACGGATCATGTGCTCGTTTTTAGTCAGTGACTTTTTAGGTAGACAGTAACATAGGTGATTTCTGGATCGTTTGTTACACAAGTTAGAGGGTCTATTATCTCACGATCGCGCACACTTCTGCTAGAAACGTTTGTCATAATTACTTAATGCGTTAAAGGTCTTTTTAGTCGAATGTTTGTAGCAAACATGGCACTCAGACTCCCTTTGGCTATGCCCAATGAGTCTCTCCCACGCACCTCCCATATGTGGAGAATGTGGTGGGTTAAAAATCCATTTTGTGCGGAGGGTTGGAATAGGAAAGTCTGTCATTGCTTCACTTTCTATGGAAACTTGCATCAATGGAAAGATCCTCTATCGCACCCACAAAGTTTGTTAACCTCTGTCAGATACGAATATTGTAAAATTAGGGCCCACGTGTATTAGCAATCAAGCGTCTGAGCGGCGTTTATAAATGTGGAAACTTGTAAGTTCTCTCGATTACTTCGATATGGATTGCGCCTTGAGTGACTAGGCATGTGAACAACAATGCCCATCGTTTTTGACTTGCGATACCTCCTCTTGTTCCGACCGGATGTTTTGACCTAAATATAGGGACCGGAACGTTGTCAAACTCCAATAGGAAAACGAGCAGTGTCTAGGTTTTTACACCTGTCCTCTGGCGGATCTTGCACATATGCTGCAAACCGAACGGTCCCACGTTAGTTTGCGGACACATAAACACAACCACTAATCACTGAGTGCTTCACCATCTTCTTACAGGCTGAACATATAAAATCCGCCCGACCTAACGGCACCCTCCGTGATAGTGACGGGCCCTGGTCGAGATACTTTCTCATGGAAGGTGTACGCACAATCAATGTAAGTTTACGTGGTGATTCTTGGGGTAGAATAATAGGGTTTTTTCTCAACGTAGCATCAATGACGTCCATCAATTAAAACTTTGTTCAGTCGACCTCATGCGTGCAGAAACACCGCCTGCATCAATGTTAGGGCTAGTAGCTGGACGAATACTTGTATAGATTTTGAACAGATTCCTTGTTGTCCCATAATACACTGAACTCCGCACTTTATGAATCACGCTTGAATCCCTGCAATGATGGCATATGTTCACAATTTCTCCATCAAATTCTGAATCATTATAGTGAGAGTGTATTTCGGTTCCTTCTCTTTCTAGAAAATATTGACCATCTTTTTTTGCGAGGCAACTACTCGCTTCACTGATTCCTTGCTCCACTTAGAGATGTGAGGAAAAATCTCTGGAAAAAACACTTCGGTTGTTTCGGATAAGTTAGTGCAGGTTGTGATTTGGACTAGTTCTTTACGTGTTAGCATCGATACACTTCGTCTGTTGCTACAACTCACTTCTGGTCTCAGGCTCAAATCCTTGATCCGGACCATCTCCCCCGGATCTCCACTACTATCAAAACTCTGAATATCACTAGAAAGAAACTTCGTTTGTTAGAATTTTCAGGACCTCTCAGCCAACTTGTGAAACTGAATGCTTCATCAGCTTCCACTGGTCTTTTGTTTTTATAGAAACGTCATGCTGGGTTGCACTCGAATTGAACAAAATTCCATTGAGATGGCTTACTAAATGATCGTATTCGGCCTACTCCTGTTACCTGACGTAAACAAAAGAAACTTCTGTTTTCATGAGCGACTATGTATCCAAGGAACAAACTTGACTGTCCGAAAAGAACTGGAATTCGTTTCTAAGGAAACATTGAGTTGGTCACTAATTGTCTCTGCAATTTCCGTTAGCCTCAAATAACGCCGCGCATAAACTCAGAAGAGGTATGGTTGTGTCATTCGGGTGGAGCCACTTTGGCCTATTCCTAGGAGAAATCTTGTACTTGTTGACTCGCCACTATCCTAATTTCAATGTATGGCGACTGCGGCAATGATATCCTTCGGATTCGGCATCAGAATACACAAGAAATCCTTAGACCATACAGCACCGCCCAAATGATATGCTACCACACATCCTCGGGAACACGTAACTGCTCCAGATGTCTCAAGGAGTTTACCAATTGAGAACTCTTCTGTTACGAGTGAATCTGGAAGGAAATAATAAAAGGGATCATCCCAGTCTGCATTTCAGAAGTTTTTGCTCTCATTTCACGTGTAGTAGCAAACAGTTTACCTCTCACAAGTACCTGGTGTGTGCGATCCAAGTGGATGTTTTACACACTGATTATTAATCGATAGAAAGTCCTACGTCTAGTGTAAGCTTTCTCAGTCAGGGGTTACTTTGCAAAGTGAACTCGTATTCTGTCTCTTTGTCCCAAAGATGTCCTAAGCTACGCTGCATAGGAAGACTTGCATATTCAAGTGTCCAAGAGAATCCCTTTAAAACTCTTGTGCCCTAGATCTGACTGACAGAAAGAAATCCAGTACTTTTCTACTGTTTGGACGCAAATTTTATGGTGCCGGTATATTCCTCCTTCCCTGTAGGGCCTGTTTAGTACGGTAGAACTAAAATCTAATTGCCTGATTATCAGTTAATGTACAGAGGAGTATAAGCCGTCATCGACGTTTAAAAGTTGTTTAACATATGATGTCTTGGAGATGTCCGCTTCTGAATTTTCCGACGGTCCTCGTTACGGAGGTCCATTAAGAGTTGCAACTGGCAGGGTATGCTCTGTTTCCAAAATACAATGAACAGTCATTTGAAAATCCACCAGAGGTAAGTTTATGTTGTTCTCCTGATGCCATAAAAATCTTAGGAACCTGCGATGGTCCTCCGGAACTTTGAAATTATAAAAAACATTTTTACAATTGTCCATAGTGATTGCAACCCTTTTCCCTTCGGAACCTCAGCAAGGACACCCATTAAACTGTTACACAAGTCTGGACCTATGTAGGAGCACAGAGTTCAAAGAAACGTCTTCTGTACTTTTGCCGATGGTGTCGAAAACGACACGTCACCTGTCACGCTTCTTAGGGTGGTTTGACGGCAAACATAGGCAGGTACCAGGATTCGCTCCAGAGCTGGCAGCTAGGGTTGCTACCTGCTGCGTGTTTCTGTTCGCCCAGTAATTCGTCACCTTGAAACTCGAGCACTTTGTCTCTGTTTTCGCTGGATTTGGCCTTTAGGTTGGTATCCAAATGCGTGGGCAATCGGACGTTAAGAGCCATTTGTCAGGTTGTGCTGGTAGAGGTTGCCTACTGTCTCGGAAAAGGCAATGGTTGCCTCCATAAGGCCGTTTCGTTGTCCTGCGGAAGCCGGATCTCCATTATGGTGAGAAAACGTTTTATCTTCTATAGTTAAACCAATTTTTTCGTCATCAGGCTGGCGTATTAGAATTATGCTGGAATAGGCTTTCCTTCACTGGAAAACTCGCCTGTCGCAAGGCGATACAATGTGAAGCTCGTCCTTATCCGCGTGTATGGAATGTTTTTCGAGACGCTAATAGTTTCAGAGTTGCATGAACCTTCCAACGGCAGACATCTCCTATTATAAACCCCAACCGACCCCCCCCTGAGGGGTTAGCCTTTACTGACCGAAGGGTTGTTCCATCTCCCCCATACCTCTGTTCCAATACGTGTTTTGCGCCGATATGAGATTCTACGGCCAATAAAGTATGCTCATCGTTAAACTCCTTCATGAAGCTCTGGGATATTTCTCACGGATATCCCTCAAAATGTGGGGTGACTGCATGGCTACAAGCTTTAGAGGGGTTTTTAATCCAGATTATTTGGTATTTCGTTTACACTCAATGGAGATTAGGTAGTTTCAAAAGTTACATGAGTCTTTCGAGGTGACGCCACTGTGTATCCATGTTGATATTCGTTCCAAGATATGGTGGAACTTCTCTGCCGCATGTGGAGAGTGCAGAAACTCTGGACTCTCGACCAGATTCTTCCGAACATGTCAAAAATGTGAAGAAGACGCCAACGATTCGATTACTATTGATTCATCAATTAGGCATTAAACTTTACGTTCACGAAATTGTTCTACCTCCGGAAATACATTGACTCTAGGCACAATTTTTGAACAAGACCTTGCTAGTGCCTGAACGGTACGCCACAAATGTTATGGTGCTATAATGCTGGAGGAAACCATTAGGTGTGCTCCCCCTCTTCGAACTCTCGCAGCTTCCTTCATTCTACATGATGAACGGTTCACATGTTCACTTGATTTGAACCTCTCACACTTTAACAGTTGCAGGTACAGTTTTTTTTCGGTGACGTTTGCTACCACAGCATTGTAAACAATATCCCCTCTTGAATTATAAAATCAGTTCTCTCCTTACTAGGTTTTTTTGCGGAATTTTTCACAATGCTTTCAGAGTGTGATTTGAGTTGTCGCCGTTGATTGGGACATCGTTCGCTACTGTTGGTATCCTGAGGTAAGTGTTCGTTTTCACTCGTTGTAGTAACAGATGTTCTGTGGACATTTTACCCTAGTTCCTGTCTACGAAACCACGTGACCACCTGAAGGTCGAGTTCCTGCCTGCACAGGGATGCTTTCGTACAGGCCGACTAGGGGACACACGTAAAGTTATCAAACATTAATCTTGAGATCATTTCGATAGTCGCGATAAGGGGGGGGATTTCGCGCAGGAACTGGTGAATACCGGAAGAACAGGTACGTTCACTTTTATTGTTTTTATCTTCGTACTTGGTATACAGACGATGGCCCATTTCTCCCGGAAACGTCTTGGTAATTTGAGGAACGAATTCGTTGTATTCCACGGGTGAGGAAGTCGAAGTAGGCAAAGGCTGAGACCAAATATAGGTGGTCACCTTGAGTGATTCTACTTTCAGCCTGCTAAGTCGTTAGAGATAGATCAAATTAGTTTATGATCACTATCTGTACAGATACGGAAAGTTGTTATATGCGTCGTTTTAATGGCTTGTTCTATCGCCTCTGCTGCGCTACCATATTCCATATCCAAACGTCTCCCATATTCTTCCCTTAAGAGCTTTTCACTGTGGTCACGGCAACATAGCGGACGTTATATTGTCACCACTGTATTTTACTATGTTGGGTCCCAGATGATTTACAAGAGATTAATTGTTATAAAGGTATTTGCACTGATGTCTTATCATGGACACCTCCGAACAAAAAGTGTTTTTCCAACGTGAGATACCGTGTTGGTCTCTCCACTGGATCTTAGATAACCTTTGTGGAAATTAGTGATTCTTAAACAAACCGCTTTGGCAAGTTCTGCAGCTTCGTTCTGTTTACTTTGGTGGCAAAAGAGAGGAAGCCGATTAGCCACACGGATTTAAAGAGTTATCTACCTTTGTAGGTG
Organism: Atrina japonica; assembly: GCA_030159075.1. NCBI lineage: Eukaryota > Metazoa > Mollusca > Bivalvia > Pterioida > Pinnidae > Atrina > Atrina japonica. Next base: position 125,206 of record BROG01001055.1, on the reverse strand, counting down.
TCAGAAGTGGTAGGGTTTGTTGACCATTTAAAGACGGTTTTTTAGTGCACAGCACATTTAAAATATGAGATACAAGAGTCCCAAAGCCATATAATGATCAACTGAGAAAAAAAAAAAAACTGAGAACAATATAAATAGTTTGGGGAAAACAATCTGACCATAGGATTTTTTTCAAACTAACAAGATACATATGAATTATGGTTGCATGGATCGCAGTAGATTTTAAAAGAATTACTACCATTTCTGAAAGTTTCAGTCTGGAAGAACCTCATTTGTATCAATAAAACTGGACACAAGAAACAAGAAATTTATAATTTTTGGATTGGAATTTACACAATGTATGTATGTGTCTATGTGTGCATGTATGAATATGTGTGTGTGTATGTATGTATGTATGTATGTATGTATGTATGTATGTATGTTTGTGTCTATGTGTGTATGTATGAATATGTGTGTGTGTATGTATGTATGTATGTATGTTATTTATGTATGTATGTATGTATGTATGTAAGTATGTATGATACTTTGTCCAGTGTCAATGGTCCAGTTTCATCTATTTTTTTTTCAACACTGAGAAACTCATCATGATGTAAACATCTGCAAATTTGAAGAAAATGGAACGTTAAGATATGTCGATGTATATCCCTGTATTCATCCATAACGCGTGTAAATTATTCCCTACGAATTTAGTGTTTTGTATCATTAATAAATTTATCTGATGTTAGTTTAGATTCCCTTTCACGTTTGTTTGAAAATCGCAATGATTCATTGGCATATTTTACGCTAAAGCTGACAGTCTCCATCTTGTATGTTTTGCATATAAAAATTTATCAAATATAGCAATTAGGAAAGAGGGATTGATTTTTCATAGTGTATACAGGCAAAGGGCTATAGGTTTCACATTTAATGGGGAACATGAAGGAATTGATTTTACTGGGATAAATATCGACACATACTGTAGGCAAACAAAAATATATAGGTTTTACATTGGATTGGATGGAGAGATATTGATTTCATAGTGGGTGAAGAACTATTTAAAATCATCGACTATGATTCTTTCTGGTTAGATGACTTGTATCGGTCGCTGATTAAAATAAGCCTACATACATATTGTCTTCATGTAACTTAAAGTTCCACATATTGTCATAATTTATTTCCACGTGTCTCGAATACTGTATCCATCCTATATGGGGCGCAAATTATCAATCAATTCATTGATGTATAACATATGATAACATTTGATGATATATAAAATTTATTATAAATCAATGACAGTCTATAAAAGATAATTGTTAAATGTTCATTAACAACGGTCACAGTAGATGTCAGCACTGCTTAAACGAGTGCTTTCACAAGTCCTTTGCGGTATACCGATCCATCGCATTTTGAGATAAGGGCTGGCCAAACAAGACATTTGAAAATTTCACCGGATTCTTTGTAGCAGTCAAACATGTCTGCGTTGATCCGAGAGCCTTTCTGCAATCCTTTGTCAAACATTAACAGCAGTGGCGGATTGTGACGAACGATGTCACGGCAAAACTCAATGCATTCCTGAGCAAATTCCGGAACTTGTTTTCGGACAAGCGGTAATATTTCCAGGATTCCCTTGAAAAAATATTATTAGTTAAAGTTCCAATTTGCGCTATGATACTGAAATAAATTTTGAATTCAACGATATGTATAAATATGCAGACATTTCCTATGCATACATCGATGTAACGTATATCAAATAATCAGGTGATGACATTTGTATAAAGACAAATCATTTTGTAAAATAATCAACCGTGTCATTCAGAATAGAATATATTGACCTACGACAATCCTACACCATACCCTTAATGACCCATTGATGCGTGACGCCATATAACTGGAATGGTAAAACGTAAATACTGTATTTGATTGGATAAAATATTTTAACAACTAACTAGGTAAACAAGAGCCCAGAGGAATCTTAGCGCCCACCATGGAATGTTCTATGCCTGATCTATGACAGACTGTTCTTTTCTCTTATTTTGTGTCTCAACATTGAATTTCAACTTAAATCCATATTTCTGTGAAATACTTTTTTTCACAATATTATAGCGAAACCGAACTTGAACTGAACATGTTACATTTTAGGAGAGAATGGAATTCAACATGACCGACAGGAATCCATCTGGGAGTTTAATCCATCTCTTGGATTTTAATATGCACACCTAGACCTCAGGGGGAACCTCCATAATAAATTTCGAAAAATTCCTTCATCACTTCATGAGAAATACATGTACATACTTCCATGTCAGCCATGTTGGAATCCAATCTCACTGAAAATGTCATATGCACAATGAGGCCTCACGTGGAACCTTCATGTACAATTTCAAGGAAATTGATTCAGTCCTTTCTGAGAAATAGCGATCACAATTGAATTAATAATTCGTGTTTTTAAGTTCTAAAATTTTATTTTAAAGTCCAAATTATAAGAATTCACGAAAGAAGAAATCCCAAAAAAAACTCCCCCTCAATTTTACAGACAAAACTTAGTTTTATTCCTCTCATACAAATGACACTTTATCTCATCTTTCATAATTCCGCCCAAATTCTATCTAGATTGACCAATGAAACAAATTCATGAGAAATGGAACATCATAAGGAATTGAAGTGGCATCAATTTCCGCGGTCAAAATTAATAAAAATAAACATTGTAAGTTCAAAGACACAACTTCCTAGTTCACACCATCATTTGACACCTCACAGGCACCAATTTATTGATGCTGATGCTGACAAAGTGAAACAGGTAATAGAGATGCCGTAATAAGAATTACAAACAAGTACTATAATACTTTCCACAAAGATTGACCATTTCAAGTAAAAATAATTATCTTTGAGTTAAGAATTCCAGAAATTTCTATCGAATTTAAGAAAGAAGATACAGAAATAAAAATTATAATTACCAATTTATCATTCACAAACCCTTTCCTTACATAAACATAACACTCTCTGAAAATGTAATGTGCACAATTACACTTCAAGGGGAACCTTCATGTCATTTTATAAGGAGATCCCTTCAATTCTTTCTGAGAGCTAGCGGTAACAAAAATTGTTCAGGAGGGATGGATAACTGATTGACGACGGACGGACCACGGAAGCACGACCATATGAATAGCCTACCATCTGTTGATGTGGCTAAACTTTTAAATGTTAGAAAAGGGAAAATTCTAAAGGAATATGATATCAATTGTCTTATTCAATCAAAAAATTAATCTCCATCAATCATATCTGATATTATAATTATAACTGCATATTTGATTGGTATATTGAGTTTATCTTAATAACGACCCTATGGCGTAATCCCATAAAACGTAAGTATTACCAAACTTTCAATAGTTTACTAAACATTGTCTCATTCTGATAAATGGTTGTCTACTTCAGTTCCAAGTAACACAGTGATGACATTCTGGTTTTAATATTTTTGCTTTATTTATGAATCATGAACATCAATGTTTTTGAAGTCACATTCTAGGGAGTACTGTTCATTAATAAACTTTCCTGGGTGTCCTTAATGTTTATTCTCATATGCTTTTGTCATATTTCTAAAGTTCTAAACCAATTAATTTGTTAATTAATAAAGTGAAACACCTAGCGCACAGATTTAATTATCAACTTTTAAAAGAGTATGGCAATGAGGATATTCCGAAAGTGAGTGCATAAACAGCAAAACAAAACAAAGTGTTTACGATAACCTAATCCAGAACAAGCATATCAATTCTACAAAAGTCTCACATTAGCCTATGTTGCATCTATTAAGCTTTGTTGAACAGGACATAGATTAGGGAAAAATCATGTTCCAATGTTATGCTATGACTTGTTAGGTAAAACAAGACTTCGTCGTATTGGCAACAAGATATTTTCACCATAACACATCGATATGTTTAACTATATATTTCTGATCGCTTCCCTCTGAAATTTGGCCATTTGCATATACGATCTATTATCTTTATTAATCCGTCGGCATCAGGTAGTGTACTGAAAATAATTGTATGTACTTGAAACGTGGATTCCTGGTACTCATCATTTGCATATGTATTTCTTATTCCATTATGCATCCGCTGATTGTCTGACGGTAAAGTGGTCACAACATGTGACATCCCATATAAGGAAACCCATACTACTCTTCAGAAAATCATATCTGAAGTCTAGTGAAATTACCATATCTCAAAAAACTTTAACTTTCCAATGGAACTTCGTTAATAACTTCCTTAGTAGGACGATTTTCCCTTCTATGAGAATGGACTTCCGTAGAAAGTGATAAATATTACAACAGTCACCAAGGAAGGTAACTATAAGCTTTGGAACCTACATATTTGGGGCAAGATTAAATGAAATGTGTAATTATCTGAGATACGGTTTTATTATTTGACAGGTGTTGATATTGCCAGAGAGATCATTTACTCGTATGATATGGGATTATTTCTGGTCAGTAAATTTGGAGTTTCTATGTGAAACTTGTCAGATCTCACAGTTCCCTACAGTTTGGAATTGATTTTGTTTCTAAAAATAGGTAATGCAATGTATTGTTTTCTTCTATTTCGAAAATATTACGGTATAAAATACTTTTATTACATGATCATTTTGCTATACCTTTACTACACCAGGAGTGAGATTTTAAGATCAATGAACTAAATATCGTATTACCTCATCTTCTTCTTCCTGGTTATTTTGATCTTCTTCCTTACTTTCAGTTTTGCTTTCAAAGAATACGTAATAAAGCTGCAAAAACATAAAGTAACAATTTATTTAGCTTTGGTATTATAATCATGTTATTTAGATTGATAAACATATTGCTTCTTCAGTGAAAGCATACGTAATAAAATTCAGTATACAGTTGTCCTACATCATATTCCTTCTTCCATACTTATGGCTACACATGTTATACATGCATGCATACATAGATATTGACCGCCGTTAAGGAGAAACTTCAACAATACTGTACAGTTGCTTATTCCAGAAGCGGTGTAAATTAGATGTGGATACCTAAAAATTCTAAACAGCTTTTAGAAAATTTGAAAGCACACAATTTTTCTCGAATTCACAGCATCAAAACTTATGACTTCTCTACTCTTTACACTACTATTCCTCATGAAAAATTAAAAGAAAGACTTTTCAGCATCATAGACAACTGCTATTTCACTAAAGGTGGTACCCGAAAATTTAAAGATCTAGTGATTGGCTATCAGGATACTTATTTTGTCAAACACCACTCTGATTCTACACATAAATATACTGAAGTTGATATAAAAAAAACATGCTGGAATTTCTAATAGACAATATATTTGTAATGTTCGGAGACGTGGTCTTTCAACAAACTGTCGGCATTCCCATGGGAACCAATTGTGCTCCTTTATTGGCCGACCTGTTCCTTTATTCATACGAAGCAGACTTCATTCAGAAACTGCTGAATCAAAAGAAGAAAAAGCTAGCGGTGTCTTTTAATTTGACATTTAGATATATCGACGACGTTTTGTCAATTAATAATGACAAATTTTATACATATGTCAATGCGATATATCCCAGCGAACTAGAAATTAAAGATACAACAGAATCAAGCACACACGCTTCATACTTAAACATTTTACTTAACATAAACACAGACGGGAAATTAGCTACGAAGCTATACGATAAACGCGACGATTTCGGCTTTCCCATCGTAAATTTTCCACATTTAAGTAGTAATATACCTCAGTCACCTGCATATGGAGTTTATATTTCACAAATGATCCAATATGCCAGGGCATGCACAACATAGGAAGATTTCATATACAGAGGTAAACTACTCACTGACAAATTATTGACACAGGGATATCGAAAACCGCGTTTAATGTCAACGTTCCGCAAGTTTTACGGACGGTATAATAGTCTTCTTTGCGACTACTCTGTTTCACTAAGTGGAATGTTGAGTTGCCTTTTCGTTGACAGTTATTGAGACGTCTGTACCAATTGTGACGAGGATACACTCCTCAAGTGTTTCACTGGACTTGACTGTGGACTCGCGGCGGGTGTGACCGGTCGACAGGGGATACTTACTCCTCCATGGCACCTGATCCCACCTCTTGGTTTCCAGAGGTCCGTGTTTGTCCATTTTGTATCGGATTTGTATCTATGTCCTGGATATTCTATTGAGTTACACTTTGGTATCTGAGGATTTTATATATACATACATACATACATACATACATACATACATACATACATACATACATACATACATACGTACATACATACAAACATACATACATACTTACATACATACATACATACATACATACACACACACGTACGTACGTGCGTGCGTGCGTGCGTACATACATACATACATACATACATACATACATACATACATACATACATACATACATACATACATACTTACATACATACATATCTTTACCAGCTTATGGTAATTATTCTAAAGATATGTATACTAAAACTTACATGGAATAAATCCCTCAAAGTATTAATGGTATCTAGTTCTGTTTCGCTATCTTCAGTTTCGTTTTCATCAGTAGATTTTCCTGAATCTGCTGTTGTGCATACAAAATCGAATAGTTGACCCAGTTTCTCGGAAGGTTTAAATAATATCCTTTTGTGTACAGACACCGGGCACTGGGCTGTTTTCATAATGCTAAAATTGTTCAAATTGTTAAAATTGTTCATTATTATAATATAACGTCGTGATATAAATTTTATTCAAAATGATTAAGTTATATATTACAAAAAACCGAGCTGGCCTGGTTCAGTCGGTTGCGCGCTTGACTCTTGATTGTGAGGTTGTGAGTTCGAGTCCAACCGACGGAAGGTTGGTTTCTTGTCTTTCGGATGAGGCAGTGAAAACCGAGGTTCCCTCCTGTCGCAAAAAGATATCGCCGCATATTTCAGAAGTGAACCCTTACTGCTCAATGACTGTAAGTACCGAGCGTAGGCCAAACATATGGAGCCCTTCACCGGAATTTGGTGACGTCTCCATATGAGTAATAGATACTTGAGTGTTTCGTTAAACAACAATAAACAAACATTACTTAAAAATTTTAAATTGACATTTTTGTCAAAACTGAGTGTTAAATGAATGATTTTCTGTCATTTGACAGATACAAGCCTTAAGTATTTAATCAATTTCCCCAAAACAATGAATGAGAATATTACCTGGAACTAAGGATACCTATTTGTGGCAGCAGTTCTTCAGTTTTATTATCTTTCTCTTCATTTAGTATTTCCTTTCCTTTTTGTGATGTAACCATTTCCTTACCCATACAATATAACCTGTCTTGATCTCCACATAGTCTGGAATGAAACATTTACTGTGATCACTGCTACATCAGATGAGCTCGTAATTTCAAGTTGTATGAGATAATGTCAAATAGTAAATCTAAATGTTTTATCATGTCAGTCTAAAAGTTAATTCTACATGAGTAATTATAGAAATGTCATGGAATGTCCGAAAACAAAAATAGGACAAATATAAACCTCATTTTAAAAACTAAATTTATTGACCTTCTAATGTGTAAGACATAAATCCAAGGAATTCAAACAATAAAAGGGTATATTTATTGTGTTTAAGCATTTAACATATATAATATATATCTTGTAAAGATATTCACAGTGATTAAATGTCTTACAAATTTATGTTCAGATTTCTTAATGACTTCTGAATCCTGAACTTTACAGTGAAAAAACTGCTATTACACAAACTTTGTATGTATATATATGTGCTCTCCATGATTAATTAACTAATCGGTTGGAATAGGACTTTGAAAATATTTTGTTTGTTTCTTTTGTTTATTGTTGTTTAACGTCCCACTCAAGAATCTTTCACTCATATGGAGACGTCACCAATGCCGGTGAAGGGCTTCAAATTTTGGCCTATGCTCGACACTTATGGCCATTGAGCAGTGAGGGTTCTTTAACGTGCCGACACTCACTATGACACGGGGACCTCGGTTTTTACTGTCTCAGTCCGAAGGACAGGAGCGTATCCGGGTTGGTAACCATTTCACATACTTCCCTGCCCAATCCGAGGATCGAACCCGGGTCGCATTGGTGAAAAGCGAGTGCGCTAACCACTGCGCTACCCGGACACCCTGACTTTGAAAATAAGACGAAGATCCATACGAATACGTATTAAGAGAATACAGAAAATTAAGTTAAGGCAGTGTCACAGTGTACTAATTTCCAAAAATACGAATGCACACGACTTCATGTATTACTGTAGTTCTAATATATGTGTTGCCGAAAACAAACTTGTCACTCCTGTTAGGACTAATTTAGACCTGTTGTGTTTGTAAACATATACAAATTTAACTTGATAGACTTGATAGACATTTCAAAACTGAAAAAAAGACAATCTCACAAAATACTATGGTTTGCATTACTTTGCGTTTATTTCAGATGCTTTGCGCACATTGTTAATCTGGAAAATAAACAATGAAAATATTTGAAATATTGTATTGCAATATGCAAACAGGCCGATTATATCTTTTATAGCCAATTTTCCTTACAGGAAAATTTCCGTTTTCTTCTTGTTGCATATCCCCTTCACATTGCTGCGGATGCTTGTGTTCATCTGCACACCTTCAACAAAGACTTAATATTTCATAGTGTGTGGGCACATAAGGTGTTTCAGTAGACTCAGATCTATTTTTATAATTCTGGGATGACAATGTAGCTCACCTAGGACATGAATTGAACCATTATCCATAATAAGTAAAATTTGCAATTTCCAAACGGGATCGGAGCAGGGGCCAGGAAGGAGTAATCATCCCCTGCCGGTGTGCCTCACACATCGTAAATACACCATGAAAACCTCTCTAGCGGTATGATCGGTAGGTCAAGCTCGGTAAAAGGAAGATATAATAAAGGTAACAGCACGAAGAGCAATTGCGAATCCCAAACAGGTGGGACCAGCACGCTACACCCACCGCAGATCTCCCATAAAAGTCTCTTGGGTTTGGTTAAAAAGGTCAGGTTTGATGGAAAGACGAAGTTCTGTAGAAAAACTGTCTCAACATGAAAAATAACCGCGAATCCAAAACGAGATAGGACCAGATATCCATAATTCCATTGATTTATTAAAATAAAATTTTCTTTGGTTTTTCAGACTGCTAAACGTTTAAACAACTGGCTCGATTAACCTAAACAGTAACTTGAGTGAAATGTACAATTACAGTAAGAGTATACTGATCACTGGTTCATGAGAAGCTTTTGAAGATGCACCATGTTTGGTCCGTTTAAGAGCCCTTGCGTGAACTAGGTCTTTTCGTTTCCGACTTTACATTTGATTGTGGAAATTTCCCGTAGGTTTTGGTTAAAGACGGACCTTGTTTTTTGAGTAGTAATCTAAAACGCCTAAACATTATGATAACAGAAAAATAGATAGTAATAGGTCACCCTGAAGTGTTGAATAATGAGATCTTTAGATGGGATATACTAAAGCTAACAATATTTTTTTAAAAAAGCATTTATAAAAGAACAACTATAGATTATCATAAATTAATAACTATAGATTATCATAAAACAATCTTATATTATTATAAAACACCATCTTAAGATTATTATTAAAACTGAACAATTATTGGTACGGTCAATAATCTCGGACGAAAATCGAGGTTTTTACCGAATATCTTCATATCAACTGATAAAATTACTTTGAAATGTTGTATCACAATAGGGTACCTTTATATGCAATATACATTTGGAAAAGTTTAGTGTAAATACGAAAGAAAAGTTAATTTAGCCCATTTCAAAACCAACTCAAGCTGAATAATCGTGATGCAGGAGGACCTATTGTTGGACAGTAGTAATATTTACGTTGACCGGGTGACATCAATTCCCTCCTGGCTTGTATTGGACAGTACGATAGAAAGATGAGCGATTACAGTGTTGTAGTGGAATTATAAATAATAAATTGTGTAACATGTTTCATTTGTTTCATTTTATGTTTAAAATCCGATGATGTATGAAAAATATCTAGAATAATCTTGTTAATTTATTTGGAAAGAGAAGTGTCCATTCCAACAACACTGTCCGACAATAGGTACCGCACCAGTATAGATTATTATTAATTAACAAAAGTAATGCTGACCTAATACAGGATTTTTCTGTCTAAACAATATGGAATTCAAAACTTCGCCAATATTGAAATAGAGTGATAGACAGAAATTCGTGTTACAGCGTTCGCCATTTGTTTTTTTTTTCAAATCGAACCGTAGGCACATTTTTTTCCGTGCAAAATTCGTCGAGTTTGATTTCATTGAATATGTATCATGAAGTATAGTTTAGGACAAATGCAAAGTTTTCAGTCTTCCATGGTAAAATTTCTGTTTAAGTCGTAATATTCCCTGTATATGGTGATTATATCTAAAAATGATCAAATATGCAAGGGAATGTTCTGAATTTCGATTCATGTCACGGTTTCACATATCTTACAATTGGTATATTATTTGCAATTTGTTTCAGTGAAATAAAAATAATTCTCATAATATTTTTACCAAAAACTTTGTGTAATCTGAAGTTTTCTTACTAGATCTATGTTGTTCTGATTCGGGTAGGACTTCCCCGAAGCGAGTAGATATTTTTATCATCTGTTAACAAAACACTGCCCAACATTATATGAAAAAATATATATTTTTAACAAAAATTAAATGTCAAGCAAAATCCCATAACCCAGGCTCTCAACACAATAGTTTGGCATTTATTTATATAAAATGCCTTTTTGGGCAAAAAAGTAATTCTTAATTAAGTAGATGCAGGTCTTTGTCAAACACATTCCAGATACATTGGTATTGGATCTCTGGGTCAAATTTAATCAAAATCGGTGAAGGAATGAGAGTCTTACAGCACTGAGAAAGAAACTTAATACAGCTGTTAATGACACCACGTCTCTCCAACATATTTCCCGTTTTGTAAAGAAAACAATAAAGTATTCAAAAGTATCATAACAAATGTCAGACTGTACTGAAATTCTATAAACAGCATGGCAAATAAGAAACTTGAATAAATTTTTAAAATGTTATATTTCAGCAAAAAGTTTAACTCTAGTCAATGATGAATTTGAGGTATATTGGTATTGAATGATAGCGCTATAACCCAAGGCATGGAAAGTCTATGGACAGCAGACATCCTGATAGACAGGGGTTACACAATGCAACTGGTAAGTCCTATCTAACGATACCGTAATGATACACTTTCAGAAAATAAACTTAATGAATAAACTCAATGTCTAAATAATATTGTTGTTTTATACACATTTATTAGCAATTAACTATTATCATTAATGTTCTAAAACTAAAAATCCACAAAGTGAAATGAAGTTATATAGGTGAAAGAAATATCACCAATAACGATTCCTAAATCTGTCATTATCACAAACTTATTTGTTAATTCATCTGAAAACAAAACAAAATTTGAAGCAAACCTTTGTGCTTTTTGCTGGTTACTATATCTCAATTGTTGTATCTCCTTATTTGCTGAATCAAGTTCTCTCCTACACAGGTGTAGATCACGATTTGCTGCATCAAGTTTTGTTCCACACTGGTGTAGCTCATTATTTGCTGAATCTAAACTTGTCCTATAGTGGCGTAATTCACCATCTCTCCCATTTGCTCTATTAAAAGTGTAAACGAAAAGTTGAAAAAACCTAAAGCACTTTTATTCTAGTGTACCTGCAGGGGACATTTTATTAGACAAGAAACGAAAGGGTTTCTCTGAGATGGAAATATTAACATGCTGGTTTCCTACAGTTAAACTCACTGAGGAATGACCTTATTGAGAAAACCTTTTGTGTGAAATTTGAAACATTCTCTTTTGAGATGTGTGAAATATGTTGTAAAAGAAAATATTTTACAGACCACCATGGTGACCTTGACCTTTGAGATATTACCGTCGGTCAAGATCATAGACGTTACCAAATGCCGGTGAAGGGCACCGAATTTAGGCCTATGCTCAGCACTTGGGGTCATTGAGCAGTGAAGGTTCTTTAACGTGTCGACACGTACTGTGACACGGGACCTCAGTTTATACTGTCTCAGTCCGAAGGATAGGAAACCAACCTGGTGCCGGCTGGACTCGAACTAGCGACCTCACAATCAAGAGTTTAGTGCGCTACCGACTGTGCCAGACTAGCTTTTTATTTGATTGAGTCTAAATGTGACCACTCTGGTCGATGAGTAAAATGAAGAAGCAATTTTCAAAACAAGATAATGATATTTTGTAGCAAATTAAAATATTTTATATTAGAAAACAACAACAACAAATGTAGATGATATTCTTAGAAATGGAACCTTTAAAATCTAAATAAAGGAAACACATTAAAAATATCAACTGCATATCTTATGTGATATAGAGATAGAATAATAGATATTAATAGAATATCCATCGTCAAGTATGTAATATGATTATGTTTCTATTGCTGGTTTTTATCTCACTAATAATTTTCCACATGTATAATTATTAGAATTAATATTTCAATCTATATTTGCTGAGTTGCTACATGTAAAATTTAAACAAAATAAAAATAAAAAAAACTTTGAGGAGGCAAATGAAAATAAAAAATATAAACATTACCTACCTTGCCATTTCCAAAACAATAGAAAATTTGTTTAAAGTGGGCTTAGAATGAAATCCCTTTCAAAGACAGGGACTAAATCAAGGATTGCAACTCTACTTAACAATGGCTAATAACAACTTTTTATCGGAAATGAATGAAATTGAGTTCTATAAATTTCGATATAAAACAAAGCAAATATGAAACACAAACACTAACAGATAAAGAACTATTTTACCAAGATGTATGCATAACCCAACGGTCATGAAAACATCTTAAAGGGAAATAACTCTGTATTAAAGCAACAATAGAAATGCAGCAACGGTACCTTGTTAGAGCATTATCTTTTTCTTCCTTTAGTCTGTCCCTTTCGTTTGACAATGTACGTAATTTCTCTCTCATACTTTGCAACCTGTCTTCAAGTTCATGTATTCTGGAATAATACATACATATATATCTGTTCAATGTTCACTGGATTGTATACGTGTCTTGTGCATTTTAAAGATTTAAACTTGGTATTCAAGATTTATATATAGTTTAGTTTTATGCTTAAAATTGAGATTACATTTGTGATTGTTCATTGTAGAAAAAGAAAAAAAATACACAGAGTCCTATCTAATGTGTATACTTTGTAGTCAGAATCAGATTATATAATGAGGAAAGTTTGCCTGTTATTTTTCTTAACATTTGATAGGTTCTGATGCTTCATCATTTTATAGCAAATTCCATGTACTGGACTTTGTTGTCCGATATGAGATGCAATACTAGGGCTGTTTGTTTATTGTCGTTTAACGTCCCACTCGAGATTATTTCACTCATATGGAGACGTCACCAAATGCCGGTGAAGGGCTTCAAATATTTGGTCTATGCTCTGCACTTATGGCCATTAAGCAGTAGGGTTCTTTAACGTGCCAACACCTACTGTGACACGGGACCTCCAGCTTTTACTGTCTCATCCAAAATACAGAAATCCAACCTGTCGCCGGCGGGACTCGAACTCACGACCTCACAATCCAGAGTCGAGCGCGCTGCCGACTGAGCCAGGCTGGCTCATACTAGGGCTTTCATTGAAAGACTAGATATTCAAATATCAATATATAACTTCTCATCAATGGCAGCCCTATATAACACCAAAGTTGTAGGTTAATAAACCAAAACCAAAACAATTGTTCAAGTCACTTGTTTCTATCAGTAAGACTCCATCAATTGAGCTCTTATTATACATAGATGTGATGCTCCAAAAAGTGGAACAAGACAAGTCCAAATACAACTGTATAGTTGCTTTTATTTGCGGGAGATTAAATTTCGCTATATCACCGATTAAAGAAAATATCGCAAATTTAAATATTGGTGTATATAATACCTTTACTTATGAAGTATCAGCAAGAAAATAGATAAACAATCAAAATTATGAGTTAATACCAATCAAAATTTGTCCATATTTAAATAGGCTTTATATGTACAAATCACAAGATGTTTATATGCTTTACTTGAAAGCTCTATACAATGTAATTATGAAACAGTAATAACAATTTTTATTTTTTCACAAAGTTTTCCCCTCATTTAGATACGTTCCTTAATGTGAAATTGTCTGCCGGTGAAAGTAAATAACTATACAGAACACCCAAATGAATTGCCATATTCGTCTCAGAACAAACAAGAAAAACCAAAATAAAACTACTTCAATATGTCAGGTTATCTTGTGGTACACCTGGAGGTATAATACGATGGCTTGTGTATTTCCTTCATTAAGATAAAACTTGGTATCCAAAATCCTAGACAAACTCAACAGATGAACAAAAACTCCTAACAGAATATAACAGCATTGATTACTTTGGGTTCTATTTCAGATTTTCCATACAGTGAAACTGGGCCAAGATACAACAGACTACCTCCACGGGCATGGAAATGAAGTCTCAGAATAAAAATGGTGTCTTTCAAAGCAAGTCATAAATGAAAAAAAAAAAAAAAAAAAAAAAAAAAAAAAAAAAAAAAAAAACAAAAAAAAAACAAACAAACAAAAGACAAAAATGTCAATTTAGTGAAGTATCTCCGAAAATAAAACATGAACCTCTGCTTGAAAAAGAATCTAAAAATAATTCGAAGAAGAATCAGACCGAGCTCAAGCTGGCTTACTATTCTTGTAAATTCTTTTTGCGAGCATTTGACATCACTGCTAGTTTTTAAGGAGTTATATCGTTTAGCCATAAGTATTTATGTGTGTTTTATTTCTATAGTTTCTCGGTTTTGTAATTACTTCTTATCCTGTAAGTCTTCTGATAAGATCTGTTGTGTCTGAATTTCTCACTTCTTGAGTAATGTTTTGACTGTTTTACTTCCGATCCCTTTGCAAGTTTCATAAAATTTAGATGAGGCAAATTAAAGTTACGAGTACAGAAATGAACATTGACGGATGGATTATCTAGGAAAGCATTTAATGCCCCTTTCACCTGGTGAATAAGAATGATCAACAAAAACCAAAAACATGAATAAATCAAAGTACTGTAAGTACTGATACAAGCTGATGGCACCCATAAGTTTCAATGAGGTATAATACACTCAGTATGATGAATACTATTTAATTCAGTAAAATTAGGTTTTACAAATAAATAACTAAAAATCGGGTCAGGCATTTTGCCTAATGTGAGTAATGATGGCTTATTATTTTGCAACAAACAACAAAGATCAGCGATATGAATATAAACTCTTGTGCTTATAAACATGTTTCTATGTGAAAGGGGAGTATTACACCCTTACACTATACTTCTTATCAGTAGCCTTAAATCTCTAGGTCAATATGTGTAGATGTATGACATTTTCCCAACGTCAAAGACTGCCGCAAGTTTCTCATCAGTTAAGATCACGTGAATGAAGAATGACACAACTGCTATGACAACTTCACAGACAGATCTTGCCAATACAGAGTAAGGGAGACATGACCAAAACTCATTTGCATATCAACGGTGCACAAGAATTGTTAACAGTCCAGTCTATTGCTTTTAATGGCAATTCTATCACAAGAGTATAATGGTAAAACATTATTGGAAAGTAACATTCTGAGACAATTTTATAATATCTTAAAATCCATTAAACATGCTGAAATAACTTTTAATAGCATATATTTCAACAAATCTTGTAGACCTATAATTTTCAGCGAATTGTTACTATATTTTCGTAATTCTAAAAAGCAAATATATACAAATAAAAGTGTGGTTTAGAAATTTCAATCTTATAGTTGAGTTTATGTTGCTGAAATGCACACATAAGTGTAACTATGCATCAATATATCGTGTTACTGACCCCATAATACTGCAAAAATGTGCCATGATTTGTTCCCAATAAAAATTTAGCATAACATAACTGTGTTGATGTTTTATCAACTCGTTAAAAAGATCTACTTTTTATAGGAATTCAAAAATGAAAGTGGCTGGTATTATTCCTCATATTTATCTTACCTTGAGGCAGATTTTTCATTTTCAATTCCTTTTTGTTGCATTGCACTTTCAATCTGTTGCCAACTTTGTTTAATATCTTCTTCCCTTCAATAACAAAAATACATTTTTGATAGTAATTAGTCAAGAAAAGTAATCAGTCACAATAATTAATTAGTCACAATAAGAAATGAGTCACAATTACTAAGTCAAAATAAGTAATCATCACGATAAGTGATTAGTCACAATAAGTAATAAGTCACAATAAGTAGTTAGTCACAATAGGTAATCATCATGATAAGTAATTAGTCACATTTAGTAATTAATGACAATAAGGAATAAGTCACAATAAGTAATTAGTCACAATAAGAATTTATCACAATACTTAATTAGTCAAAATAAGAAACTAATCACAATAACTAATTAGTCACAATAAGTAATTAGCATGATAAGTAATTAGTCCCAATACTTTAAAAGAGTAATGTAGAATTACATAGTTGCAGCTGAACAATGCGGACTGTAATAAATAGTCAAGTAAACAACAATTTCTAAAGACATCAGGTCTTTTTCTACCGTTTCCATACCCAATACAAAATGAAATGTGTTTCCCCAATTTGATGTTAATTTCCCAATTGGGTGTTCAGATCATGATCATAACGAAAATAAATTAATGCAAAGGATAATACCTTTAAAAAAGAGATTCCGTTACAAAGGAGATTACATGTGGACTGCTATGTGTACAAATAGTTTTCCCCATTTTGACATAAACTAATGTTAAAATTATCAATTGTGTCGCCAATATGGCAAATGGCATTTTCCCAAAATTTGCCTGGATATCCAACACATTACCAAAAACAAGACAAATAAATTGTTATAGAATAACTTTAGATGATTATGAAATAACAACTATAGATTATCATAAAATAACAACTATAGATTATCATGAAATAACAACTATAGATTATCATGAAATAACAACACTATAGATTATCATGAAATAACAACTATAGATTATCATGAAATAACAACTATAGATTATCATGAAATAACAACTATAGATTATCATAAAATAACTTCAGATGATTATGAAATAACTATAAATTGTCATAAAATAACAACTATATATTATCATGAATAACAAATATAGATTTTTTACCTACAAATGACTGTTTCAGTGGTTAATGTGCTATCATAGTTTTGCTTTGAAAATTAATAGTGTCGGAGCGATAACAAGGGCACTATTCTGCTTTCCATGGCAACACTTTGACAGCATAATACCTACCTAAACAGTCATTAATGGATTAAGTGCATCACATGACAACAGGTAGGTAATGTATGCTACGTGTTTTTTTATATACAAGTTATGTTTTTTACGGAAAATATGACAATTGTACATAATTTACATTTGATTCTAATAACAGTAATAACTCAAAATGTCATAATCCTGGCACAAACACTTATAATATCGATGACGTTATCCAATGAAATTCCCAGAATTTATCATGCACTAATATGAAATCTCAACTAAAGATTATTATAAACTATAGATTTATCATAAAACTTTACATCATTTTCAAACAATAATATACATTTACTTTACAGACAAGTATCATTTACATTTAGAAAGGTATATATCCATACAACTGAGGATTTTTGATACCTGCAAAAGGACGGAACAATATTCATATACATGTACATCATTCCAACAAAATATCTCTTATCCACTTACATACAGTAAGTGCTATATTTCAAAGTAGGAACAAGAGTATGGCAGAAGATATGCTCGCCATTAATGTTAATAATATAATTTTAGTTAAATGGTGCTATTGTTGCCAGCTGAGTAAAAGGCCATGTTGAAGCCTGTCCCCTTTTAAGGAGTATAAGAGAAACTATTAACATGGGCTATACAAAGTGTGACATACATTTGAAATGTGGGTCAACGTGACACTGATGTTTGGTATCAATAAGATGTCTTACAGTGCTAGTTTCTAACAGTTAGACTGTACTGATGTATAACCGTATTGAGAAAACCTATTGTGTGAAATTTGAAACATTCTCTTTTGAGATGTGTGAAATTTGCTGTGGAAGAAAATATTTTACAGACTGCCATGATGACCTTGAACTTTGAGATATTACCTTGGGTCAAGGTCATGACCCTATATTGCATTGGGAACGATGTTGTAGTTGTATGCAGTTGGAAAACATTCCCTTTTAAGATGTACAAAATATGATCTAGACAAAAGAAAAATGGAAGACTGCCACATTTACCTTGACCTTGGAGAACTGACCATGAGTCAAAGTCATGACACAGTGCCTTATTGAGAACGATTATTGTATTAAGTTTGAAAACATTCCTTTTTGTGGTGTGTGAAATTTACTATTTACAGACTGGCATGGTGACTCTGACCATTGAGATATAATTTTGAGATAAAGTCATGACACACAGCCTTATTGAGAACAACTGTTGTGTGAAGTAAGTTTGAAAACATTCCCCTTTCTGGTGTGTGAAATATGCTCTGTACAAAAATATTTTACAGATTGCTATGGTGAACTTTGATCACGGTCATGACACATTGCATTACTGAGAACATCCATTTTGCATAGTTTGAAAACATTTCCTTCTGTGGTGTTCCATAAAAGCTGTCATCATAACTTTTAAACAAATTTTGAAGTTGAAAAAATATATATAATACTTTTGAAACACTAACCACCTCTTTTTATTATCCCACAGACAGACGTTTTTGTTAAATGTAATTGATTGAAATTGGCTTAAATTTTCGCCTAAAAAGGCAACGTCGTGGAGGATTGATATTTCACATCTGTACTCTGAAGTGAAACAATGGACAGATAATGTGTATTCAAAACATACACTTCTCAATTCATAAACATTTAAACAAATATAAACAAATTAATTTTTACATCAAAGACTTCAATTAAGATATGTAATAAATATATCTTAAAATTAGTTTTAAGTTCATTTTTTTAGTATCTGTAAAATAATAATCACTTTGAATGTAAAAATATATAAAATTCTACCAGTAATCTGCACTCTTCCATTATGTTGTTGACATAGCGTCACACATTATGGTGAACTCGGTAAAGTGAGCAGTCGGGTTGTGCGCACTTGACCAATGACAAAGTACCCCTTCTCATATTTTTACAAAAATGACAACAAAAAGTTATAAGAGACATAGCTGTGAAACGTTGCTATCAAATTATTCAAAATGGATGCAAATGGTCATGTAAAAAGAGCTGAGTGTTGGTATATATATTTCCAATTTGACCTTGGTCTGACTTGTCCTTGATTCATTTTTTCGAAAGTGAAGACATTCATATCATAACAAGTGGTCGGAGCTCCCATTTGATTTTGTCATGGGGAATTTGGAATAATGTTTGATATTCTGATCTTTGAACCGATTTATTACATGTTTGTATATTAGCTGCCCAAATGTCCAGACAGAGAAAATAAACTCTGTTGATATTAATATTTATTTTTGACATGCAGGTGAGTTATACTCAAACTTCATCACTACACAGGTTTGTTCTATGCGTCTGAAGTTAAACAATGATGACTAATTTTGCAAACTTGACTTTTATATCGGTTGTGGGGCTTGTTTCTATTCAGAAAACTGAACGAAGATGGCTACCAATGGAAGTTGTTATTACTGGGGATGTTTCAAAACTATATTATTTTTTTCATTTGATAAAATTGGTTTAGAAATTGAGATGACAGCTTTAAGCACTGAACTTTTTCCAGTTAGTATTCATTGGCCTATGAATATCAACATTAGAAATTGGCTGAATTAATCAATTCCATGTGAGTAATTGCCAAACTTGATTATCGTAGTGTGTGAATACACAAATTTGTTTTGTTTTCTTTCTTTTCGTTTCTATAGGTAATATCTCTATTGTTGTTGTTTCTTTTATTTTTTG
Source organism: Atrina japonica (assembly GCA_030159075.1). NCBI lineage: Eukaryota > Metazoa > Mollusca > Bivalvia > Pterioida > Pinnidae > Atrina > Atrina japonica. Next base: position 105,271 of record BROG01001055.1, on the reverse strand, counting down.
TCAAATGATGAATATTCCTTCACCTAGTATGCCAGATCCTTTTTTATCTAATTGTTTAACTTTTAAACAATTTTTTTTGTAATTATATGATTTTTTCCTTTGTAAATTACAGACAAGTGGAATTAATCCTTAATGTAGAGCCCTGTATATATATATATATATATATATATATATATATATATATATATATATATATATATATATATATATATATATACATATATATATATATATATATATATATATATATATATACTAAGTACTAAGTACTACATAAATACATTATACCCGAGTCTTGAATAAAATCCTTTTATTTGAGAATTGTATAACTACCTTGTGTTGAGGTCTTGTAATTGATCATTTAAACCTTGGTTTCTGGTCTCCAGCTTAGCATTTTCCTTCTGTAAGTGGGTTATCTTCCTTTGTAAGATTTCATTTTCAGATTTTGCAGCAGCAGACAGCTGTTGATATTCCTGTGTATTTGAATCTCGTCTGAAAGTAAAAATTCTGTTTTTGCACGATTTTTTTTACATTTAAAAAATAAAGAATAATACTAACAAAATATTATAAACAAGAAGCACATGGGCCACATCGCTCACCTGAACTGTGTTGGTAACTTACAAACATGGGAATCTCAATTTACAAATTATTATAACGCTCCTTCAAAACCTTGTGAGTGGAGGAGACTTAAAAATGATTGAAAATGCCAAAGCCAGAAAAGAAGCGTTTCAAATTTATTTCAATTTATTGAAAATGGGAAAAACGCGAATTGAAAGTGAAGTCACTGAAGGAGAAACACAAGGCAGTTTACAATGTTCTCGTAATCAGCGGTTGTACTCTACCGGGTGGCCGTGGACATTATCGTGAGTAGTGAACAATAAATTTAGTGGGCGTTATAGGACACTATCGTATTTAGAGACTTAGAAAAAAATTAAGATTGAAGAGCAGTTAACACATAACTTAATTTTCGATTTGAATTTGAGACTTGTTCCTGGGACTAACTTTGGGAAAGAATATTCTTCATGTAATTCTGAAATGTGTATCTTACTTCAGTAACAGCTGTTGATTCTGGTCCTGTAGTTGTTGACACTCTCTCTCTGTTTCATGTATAGTTTGTTTTAGTTTCTGTACTTCCATTTTCAGTGAAACATTCTCATGTTTTTGAGTCTGTAATAATTCCTTGATTTCCTCATGTTCTCTGTGATGTCTGGAAAATTAAGTTAACGTTACCATGGTCACATTTTATATAAAATTGTGTATTACAAGTGATATTTCATTTTGTGTTATACTTTCTATTTATAGTTTTTTATCATAAAATATTTCTTTTAATTGAAAAATACCATTTAAATTGTTTTAAAATTTGTATACCCAATTAAAATGCATGAAAGTTACAGTAAGCTACAGCATCTAAGACACAGAATTCTTAGTATCAAATTATAGGCTTTTTTGATGTATTTCTTCAAATCTTTGTTGAATTACACCTTTTGAATCATGTGAGGTAAAGGGTTTTTCATGATACCTGCAGTCCTGTGGCTTTTGACAACAAAATGATAGTTTCCCTGAAAAGGAAGTCAAGAAACGATCAGGTATATTGATGATGTTACCATTTTGTAGGTAACAGTATCCTTTGTCATCCAAAATTACAGGATCGCAGTCATCGTGAAAAATCTATTACCAAGAAAAATTTGTGTTAAATTGAAAATTTTGAACTTACCAAAAGCCTGACAAGGTGTGTATGAACACCTGCCAGTGATAATTTTATTTCATAAGAAAGTCAAGATTTATATTTTTGAATGGCGTTTAATGCCACACTCAACAATTTTTCAGATATATGGTGGAAGACAGAAACTGGTTACCTGTGAAGAGATCACTGGCCTTTTGCAAGTAAATTGGCAAACTTTCTCATAAAAGTCAGCTTAGGTTCCAGTAGTGCTCAAACCTGTGCTGACCAGGAGGGAGAGACTTCATGGTTCAAAGCATGATGCTCCAACCACTTGGCTACCATGACTAAAGTTCAATAATCTATAAAGTTGGCAGTTTTTATGAAGAGAGACATTTCAGGTCATGGCTTTTGAACTTTGACCAAGTGACCTTGAACAATCTCTGCTTAATTTCCTAAACTTTTAAATAATAGGCCTATAAAATAAGTTCAGGAGGTTTTGAGCAAACAGGCATTTTTGAAGACCAAAAATAGCATCTTGTTTTGTTATAATCTCATTATTTTCTTTTTGGTATAATTTTAGAAGTAAAATTTCTGTTTTCTAAATTAAAAAAATAATTGGTAGGTTTTCCCCCCACTTCAACCCATTTTGCTCTGGATCTGATAATACTCCCTTTAATTTTATGTGCCCTTAAGGTTTCTAATTCCTGCTTTTTAGAACAAAGTTCATCTAAATTAACCTCATTTAATGCTTCCAATTCCTGAATTGTTTTTATTAGAGTATTTTCCCTGATGTTTTGTTGTTTTTTTTTTGTATGATGCATACGAAAGACCTCAGGGTCTAAACCTTTCATGTTGATATTGTTGCCATTCTTGTTTTATTTTTTATGTATTGTATATTATATTATAACATTATATAGATTTACCTAGACATTATGTCATGTTTCTCTTGCTGCCAGTCATCTGTTGTGTCTTTTAATTGTTGTATATCTTCTTGTAATCTTAAGATTTCAGTTTTCTTTATCAGATTATCTTCTTGTTGTTTCTTTAGGTCAGCCATTAGGTGGCCTTCACTCTGGTGATACCTGAATTGACCATTACAGTATTAAATGAGAACATGTTTTAAATCTTAGGCAAACTATACTGTAAGAGACTGGGATAGATAAGATTACAGTATGTTTTGAATTAAAACAATACATGTATGTGTGAAATGGGACACTGTATACCTGCACATTTTAGCTCCCATTAAATTTTCGCCATTTCCTTCCATATAGGGCAAATTTTAAGATTTAAGGGAAAATTTCTAGTTAAATAAGTGAAACATGGACATGCATGTCATCAACGAGAAAATGGTAAATTAGGACAATTCAAGACAGGGGGAATATGTTTTCTGTCTTAAAAGGGCGAAAGTACCCACCGGCAAAGATTTCCAGACATACAGTATTTATAATGATTTATTCATTGCCTACATTTAACCATGTAATTTGAATTTTAAAACATTACTATAACACAATATTTATATTCCTATAAAAAGATAATGACTTTTGATGGAGTCTTTTATTCTCCATATCCAATTTTTTTTCTTCCTGTAGTATTTCCATACTCTGACGTAAATATTTCCTCTTTATGTTAATTACACAATTTTTCTTATGCAAATTATATGCATAGGTTTTTTACGTGATGTGACAACTAATTGTGAGCAGTCCTGTATTAATTGACAATCTTTACCACAACTTTTGACGAATGGTAATTTACACGAATAAGTCGTCATTGTGTATTTAAGAGGACTTCTACCTACAATTTTACACCCGATATTATCTGTAAAAAATGGCAGAATATTGGCTTTCATTGGCCGAACCCTAGAAATTGAACACCATTAATTAATTACAATTCAGAGATCTGCAGAAGATAACTTTCCAAGACTGTAATCACTAATTTGCTACACGGACCCGACCTCAGGGTCTTAACCTTTCATGTTAATATTGTTGCCATTCTTGTTTTGTTTTTTATGTGTTGTATATTATAATTTAACGTTATACAGCTTTACCTTGACATTATGTCATGTTTCACTTGCTACCAGTAATTTGTTGTCTTTTAATTGTTGTACAATATTTTAAACATATTACCCAAGTTACAATATAACGTTATATATATTTACCTTGACATTATGTCATATTTTTCTTGGTGCCAGACATCAGTTGTGTCTTGTAAATGTTGTATATCTTGTTGTAATCTTAAGATTTCAGTTTTCTTTATCAGATTATCTTCTTGTTGTTTCTTTAAGTCAGCCATTAGCCGGCCCTCACTCTGTTGATACCTGAATTGACCATTACAGTATTAAATGAGAACATGTGGCAAACTATACAGTAAAACACTGGGGTCCGAAGTCACCAAATTTACTCAGTACTCAAGCTCAACTAACTTTTAGCGATTTTAAGGTAAAGACATGCAAACATTATTCTGTAATTGGACATGTTTGTATATTGATGGCATACAATTGTAAGTAATGATAACAATTATTGCCCATTTGAAGAAAACGTCAGAAATATTAAAAAAATGTTTGAGTACGTACCCAAGTCTTGATTCGTATATTCGTTTGTTAAAGGAAAATAATAAGTGTGACGCACAAATTTATATGTAAATGATTAAAAATAATAATATGTTTCCTAGTCACTAAAATCCAAAAATTTATAAACAATTTTATAGTCAAAATAATGAAATAAAAGTTGAGCTTGAGTATTGAGTAAATTTGGTGACTTCGGGCCCGGGATAGATTAAATTACAGTATGTTTTGAATTAAAACAGAATACATGTATGTGTAAAATGGGACACTGTATACCTGCACATTTTAGCTCCCATTTAATTTTCGCCATTTTCGTCCATAGAAGAGAGGGCGATTTTTATTCACAATCTATTTGACAATTATTCTACCGGCAAAAGAAAAAAATAACAGTTCAAAGTCAACAATTTTAGTTCGTCTTCTTTGATTATCAGAAAAAAGTTGTAGCAGTTATTGAGTATGAAATCAGGCGTTGTCATTGTTTTGAAAAAATTATTTGACTGCATACTGAATTAAAATAAAACAAAATTTAAGAAAAAAAAATTTAGTTAATTAAGTGAAACATGGACATGCATGCCCCGAGACAATGGTGACTTGGGACAATACGATAAATATAAATATAAATATGTTTATAAATATAAATATGTTTTCTGTCGTAAAAGGATAAAATTTATATTGATTCATTTATTGCCTACATTAAACTATGTAATTTGAATTTTAAAACATTACTATAACACAATATTTATATTCCTATAAAAAGATAATGACTTTTGATGGAGTCTTTTATTCTCCATATCCAATTTATTTTCTTCCTGTAGTATTTCCATACTCTGACGTAAATATTTCCTCTTTATGTTAATTACACAATTTTTCTTATGCAAATTATATGCATAGGTTTTTTACGTGATGTGACAACTAATTGTGAGCAGTCCTGTATTAATTGACAATCTTTACCACAACTTTTGACGAATGGTAATTTACACGAATAAGTCGTCATTGTGTATTTAAAGTAAATTTCCTCCACGTGTAAATTTTCACGCTACACAATACCTTTACATATTACCTCAACAAAACTTCACAATAAAAAATCAACATAATGTCATTCCAGATATTTAAACAATGTTAATCAATTCAACATATTTTATTGTGGAGAATGAAAACCAAAATTTCAATGATTACTGACCTACGATGTTGAGCTACATTGTATGTGTAACAATGAAAAATCAACTTAAAGGGGAAATAAGTCCCATAAGGGGTGACCTGACAATTTCCACCAAAATAAAATATTGGTAGATTTTTGCAAGCTGCTCATTTTAAGGTAACGGTTTTACTCTAGCTTTAATAATTTTGGAGATACATGTATTAATTAAAAAATATCTGCTGACTCATTCGTTCTATATTTAGCCATGACAGCCATCTTTGGTCCTAGCCCCTTTTAATTTGTAAACTTTATGTGGGTTTACATGGTTATACTTCCTGTCATGTTTGGTTTAAATTAGCCCAACAGTAGTAAAAAATGTCTTTAATTTCACAAAAAACCCCTGTATTTTCCATTCATTTAGGTACCTGTGACCTTGACCTTTAACCCCATGACCTAGAAATTTTGTCAAAATTATCTTATATAATCAACTTTCTCATAAATCTATGTATACAAAAAGGCGATCAGTTTTGAATTATTAAACAATCTGTAATACAATTGTCCCGTGTTACTGAAGCGCCCCATACTGGTTTGTTTATGAACAGATTTCATTTTTATTCCCAAACTTTGTTGATATTGACTTAACAATCATTCATACAAAATTTGAAAGTCACATGATCATTGGTTCATGAGGAGAAGACTTTTAAAGATGAACCAAGTTTTGGTCCTTTTTTGCCCCGATAGAAGCCCCTATTGGTCGTAGTCCCTTTTCATTCACAAACTTTATGCAGCTTCACATGGGGATGTTATATATCAATTGGTTAAAATATGCCAACTGGTTCTTGTGAAAAAGTCGAAAATGTGTAAATTTTAACGACGCATGATGCACGATAGATGACGACAGACAAAAGACAATCACAATAGCCTTTGGCTCAGGTGACCTAAAAAGAAAGTGTTGTAGCCAATCAACATATGTTTACTAAAGAAAAACATACATGCAAGAATCTTGTATATAAGCAAACACTCACTTATAAAATAACTATACTTATATACTTAGTACTGACGAAAACTCATTGTTTATAATTACATAGACTTGAGATTCGTCAGTTTCCTCTCCAAGTCTTGGTTTTCTTCCGTCAATGATTCTAATTTCATATTCAGTGATGTTGTTTCTGATTTCTTCTCGGACTTCAGTTTCTCCAATTCTGTCTCTTTTTCTTTCAATAATTTGTCTTTAAGATGTAAGTCTGATTTAACTGTAGCCAAATCTTGTTCACTTTTCTTGAGTTGAGATGTAGTGCTACAAATACAGAATTTTACAAAATTTACTCGAAACTAAAGTCAGTAATTGTTTTATTATAGGACTATTTTGAAAACAAAAAGAAAAAAAATAATGTTTAACTCCTGTACAGAATGATTATCGACATCTTTAAGTTATTTGTTTCCTTGATGAAAAGCGATGATTAAGTGAGAGCCAGTTTTTCATTGGTTTATGCATTTGATCCATCTTATTGTATTCGCTTACACACATCAGAAAAGAACAGAAGCACATTACAATACACAGCCCTCTGGACCATCAAATGAATCAAAGCAAACCTTCTAGGATTAATCTTCAGATTTATCGATATAAATTGTTATAATTACAGCCAATCAGCCGACAGTCAATTCAATAGATATACAATACTATGATTTAGATATCACACACTTACTTTTTATCAAGTTTTGCTTTCTCTTTCACAAGGTCTTCATTTTCTTTCTGTAGTCTCTCATTATCTTGTTTCACTTGTAATAATTCTCTTCCAGAGGACTGCTCCCTCTCAGATTTGCTTTTCATGTCAATTTTTTTTTCATCTTCCAACTGTTTGCATCTTAAAAAGAAAATTAAAACATGTACAATACTCAACCTGTACCTGACGTTTATCTGTTCTAATTACATTGCTATTCTTTTCTGATGGAGTAGATATATTTGATGTTGACCTGTTACATAAACAATCATACTGAACATTCAAATATGCATTTTTTATGGTATCAGAAGTCCTTGATTTTGTTGAATATGAGTATTTCTTGTTATTTAGGTCATTGTTAATTATTTATATTTTCAATTAAAACTTGTCAGATTCCAAAGGCCGAAGAAAAGTCATGGAATTAAATAGAAGTTTCAAAAGACCGACAGAAATGTCGAGGAAATCACTAGCAGTTTCCAACAAGAGGCCAAATGGTCCTTGACGGTCAGCTGAGAGCAATATAATTAGCTCCCATAAGCACTGACATGACAATAACTGCCCTTTTGACTTTTTTGTATATCTTTGCGTGCTTAACATTTTGCTTCTTTCACTTTCTATCTATCTATTATGCTTTACAAGATAATAAGAAAAAAACTGTCCAAAACAAAACATTTGCAAAAAAAGAAGAGGCATTGGGCCTTTACGGTCACCTGAGAACAATTTCCTGTGATTTGGTTGGTAAATATTTGTCCACTGGTTCTTGAGAAGTCAAAAATTCTAACATTTGACAACCCCCCCTCCAAAACAAACACCAAAAAAATCCCCAATATCATATTTTCTGTTTACTTAGATGTCTGTGAACTTGATGTTTGATCATTTTGTCAAAAGGATCCTTAGATAATTCCTTGGAACTTTCTGATATATCTCTGTATACAAAAAATCAATCAGTTTTGAATAATTAAGCCATTTGTATACAACTGTACCCTGTGTTATTCAAGCAGACTTGCCAACCTTGAAAAATTTAACATGTGGGAGATTTTTCAATCTCGTGGGGGAGACTCTAAATTTTAATAAGAATTAATAAATTAAATTTTTCATGGGGAGATATGCATTTTTCTCGAAGAAATTATCAAATTTTTACACAGAAAATAAGCAGTCTTCCTATTTATGGGGGAGACTTGGCAAGTATGATTCAAGTGCCCCGTAATGAACTGTTTATTGACGGAATCCATTTTCAAAACATCAGAAATCCAATTAAAGATGTTTGCTTTCAAAACATTTCTGCTTCATTTACTTCTACTCTAGCGTTTTCTGATATGTTGCATAGAGGATCTAATGCACACCGCTATGGGGTCACATGTGAATGACCTCTTGCAGAAGTGTCACAGAAAATGTGACTCAAATTTAGACTTTTGAAAGTTTACTGAATGCCAAAGCGATTAAATTTATTTTATAATGAAGAAATCCTCAGTCTGCAGAATTTATTTTGAAATATCTTTGGTGATTTGATCCTATCAATTATGATATTATGATAATGAAAATAATTCAATACAAGTATATGCAAATATAGATCTTTATTTTATAATCCAAAGTCATTAAGTCATACCAAGCACGACAGTGCATGTGGTGCAAAAAAACCAGCAATACACGTAATTGCGTTTATGTATACATTGTGTTTTCTTTTGTTCATGTCAAGGTTAGGTAACTATACAATTTTCATACACTATTACCATCATAAATACTTGTATACTTTGTATATCATGGCACCATTGTTCAAGAAATCAAATAATTATTTTCATAAATACTTTTGTTGTAATATGTTTTATATCTGACTTACTTCTGACAAAGTATTTCTTTTTCTTCTTTTTCTTTCTTTATTGTTTCAAACTCTTCTTTTAACAAGCTCAATTGTCTCTCATATGACAACTCTTTCTCAGATTTGCTTTCTAAGTCTTTATCCCTTTCCTTTTCAATCTGGTGATATCTAACAATGTAGAATTACAAAGTCAAACACACATATATGGATATATCACTGGTTATCATTTGAACTATACCATGGACTCATGCCAATTAAACAAGGTTTCTCTACTTACAAAGACACAGGAACACAGTATTCCAAGTCTAATCCAAATGACGTGTGGTCTTTACTTCGTATGTTCAGAGTTTGGTGACAAGCAGACACTAATTACACAGAGGACATTTCAATTTTCCTTTTTTAAGCCACGGGCTAGTGATAAAAAGGAAGTAACTTATACAGAGGACATGATGGTGAGAGCTGTGAGATGAACATTTAATATGTTTTTTGTTAAAATGTAATTTAAAGTATGACCCTGAACTGTAAATAAAATCCAGGATCTCTGCTAGCACTTTGAAGGGATGAGAACCTTACCTGTTACAGTTTATAAACTGATAAATTTCTTTGTTTTAAAAGTGTTGTAATCTATTATCATGGTAAACTGCCTAAACATCTTTTAAAATATTGAATCATTCTCATATTCAGTCAATCACAGGCTTAAATGGCCACAATGAAGTTGAGTGCTTGAGAAATTTATGAAGCCTGATGGGCTTTACAATGAGAGAAAAATGTGAATGTGTGCTTACATTTCTATGAAAGTAAGATACATGTGTTTAGTTCCATTTCATACCAGGAAGTAATGTTTATAATTAAACTTTTCTGTAAGCACCTAATGTTTATTTGCATATACTTTCGTCGTATTTTCAAAGTTCTATACTAGTTAATTAGTTAATTAATTGTAAGAAAAACCAAGTGCGCAGATCTAACTATAAACTCTTAAAATAGCATGGTAATGAGGTAATAGCTAAAAGGAGATTGCCGGAGAACCAAAACACACTGTCCATGTTAAATAGCCTAATTGGTAACCATCCCATCATGTACATACATCTTATATTAGTCATGTTAGTCTATGTTCATTATGTTAGTCTATGTTCATGATGTTAGTCTATGTTCATGATGTTAGTCAATGTTCATGATGTAAGTTTATGTTCATGATGTTAGTCTATGTTCATGATGTTAGTCAATGTTCATGATGTTAGTCTGTGTTCATGATGTTAATCTATGTTCATGTTAGTCTATGTTCATGATGTTAGTTTATGTTCATGATGTTAGTCTATGTTCATGATGTTACTCTAGGTTCATCATGTTAGTCTATGTTCATGACGTTAGTCTATGTTCATGTTAGTCTATGTTCATGATGTTAGTCTATGTTCATGATGTTAGTCTATGTACATGATGTTAGTCTAAGTCCATGATGTTAGTCTATGTACATGATGTTAGTCTATGTTCATGATGTTACTCTATGTTCATGTTAGTCTATGTTCATGATGTTAGTCTATGTTCATGATGTTAGTCTATGTTCATGATGTTAGTCTATGTTCATGTTAGTCTATGTTCATGATGTTAGTCTATGTTCATGATGTTAGTCTATGTTCATGATGTTAGTCTATGTTCATGATGTTAATCTATGTTCATGTTAGTCTATGTTCATCATGTTAGTCTATATTCATGATGTTAGTCTATGTTGATGATGTTAGTCTATGTTGATGATTTTAGTCTATGTTGATGATTTTAGTCTATGTTCATGTTAGTCTATGTTGATGATGTTAGTCTATGTTCATGATGATAGTCTATGTTCATGATGTTAGTCTATGTTCATGTTAGTCTATGTTCATGTTAGTCTATGGTCTATGTTCATGATGTTAGTATATGTTCATGATGTTAGTCTATGTTGATGATGTTAGTATATGTTGATGATGTTAGTCTATATTCATGATGTTAGTCTATGTTCATGATGTTAGTCTATGTTGATGATGTTACTCTATGTTCATGTTAGTCTATGTTGATGATGTTAGTCTATGTTGATGATGTTAGTCTATGTTCATCATGTTAGTCTATGTTCATCATGTTAGTCTATGTTCATGATGTTAGTATATGTTCATGATGTTAGTCTATGTTGATGATGTTACTCTATGTTCATGTTAGTCTATGTTGATGATGTTAGTCTATGTTCATGATGTTAGTCTATGTTCATCATGTTAGTCTATATTCATGATGTTAGTCTATGTTCATGATGTTAGTCTATGTTCATGATGTTAGTCTATATTCATGATAGTGCTTAGATTAAGTATTGTTGAACAGGACAAACATTAGGCTGAGATTTTGCCCCAAATTTCGAGTTACTTTTTGGTCAAATCAGGCTTGTTCGTAGCAACGGTGACATTTTCAACATATTGATCTGTCTAACTATGAATTTTCTGTCACCACCATTTAGAAGTTAGATCTATTTATTTCATTAATCCATCTGCATCAAGTTCAGGGATGTCAGGAAAACCACTCATCCAAGACCAGTAAAAATCAGATTTGGCAGTGGTTTTAAGAATACCACTTGAACCACTTGTCCAACTGTTGCGTTCTTCAAGAAAATCAAAGATTGAAATCTGTAGATACTTTTGCTCAACACTATATCCATTAATGGCATAACCTTTCAGGTTATAATAAATCTAAATACAATCCGAAAACATTACATTTGGGACTTGCCGATGTTATTTGCATCAGTAACAGTACACAGTTGAAGCGACACTTTTTTTTTCAAAGGATCAAATAGCAAAGCCTGTCCAGAGGGAAAAGAAAGAAATAAAGATCTTAAAATGTTTAAGGGAAATAAAAATAAAACAAGTGCCAAAGCATCTGATAAATCGATGACAAAGCATTAACAGTGAGAAATGAAACTGCAAGTTCAAGCACACCTCTAGTACCTCTTGATTTCCAAAGCGCTATAAAACATGACTGACAATCAACGGTGTGTATAAACAATGTACAAAGTGGTACCATAACAATTGTTTCAACATACCCTGTTTTCCATTCACTAACTTGTTTACATAATGATTGTATTACTAATTCCAAGTTTCGTTTTTCAGTCGAGATATCCTTGATCTTTTCTTCGTCAATTTTTGTTTCTCTCATATGTCTCTCTAGACGGTAAACTTTATTCTGAAGCTTTTCGTTTTCTTCTTTTGTAGCATCCAATACTTTTTGATACATTTCTTCACTTGATTCTTGTCTGGAAAAAAAGCACCATGTTAACATGGCTAATATGTTAGTGCTATTACACAATACTAACTCAACAACCCCTCAAAATATTGGACACTTCTGTAAATCAATGACATAGACCAGTCCAAATGTCTCTTTGGTGGTGAATGAGTAAACATGACATCATGTTGATCAGTGCCATGAGATGTATTTTTCAAAATGTTTTCTAATGACTCTCTACAAAATATATATCATAATGACCAAGTATCCCCATTTTTAATTCACTTACATATGGACCTTGGATCATAAAACAAAAGTAGATATCAGTATTTGTTACGATTATTGACTACTTCTGAATTTTATGGCCATTTTTCTGGATTTCAGAAATTGCCACTGGATCTTAGGTAATCTGGATCTGCCCTGTATATGTGTCAACAGAGACCTCTCAATGGAAAAAGGAAAATCAAATTCAAACTCTTTCATGATCTTCAACTCACCAGACCTCAATATTATAGAAAATTACATGGAAATATTACTTAAAATCTAGCCACACAAACAATTACACTTTCAATAACTTGAAAGACTTGGTTCCATCAGAGTGATGGATTTCAATCAAAATAAGTAGTTTTTTATTTACATTTTACAAGCCTAAGACTTGATCAAAACGTCAAATAGGGCCAAACGAAGTGACTTTACTGGAAAAATGTAATAAATAGAATAATTGTCAATTGTTTGATAAATAACATGTTTCTTACATCTTATTAGGCAAAAGAATTTCGATTTAACACTTGTGCTATAGACATTCTAAGTATTTTTCTGCCACACATTATGTAATCCAAGTTATGAACATACTGAAATGGGTTGTTATCTTGGCAAAATAGCCATGGGATTCAAACTACTTATATCTATCAAATATGAAATGAAAATAAATCAAATTAATATAAAAACTTAAAGCAAAAAACTTCAATTTCCAACCTCTAAATAAATTGAAAATTAACATTCTTAATTTTATTTGTTGTATCTTCCGCATCAACTTTAAATATTCTCTGTCGTGCATTAAAACTCATTTCAAAATAAAACGTGAGCATTTTTGGTGCCTACTTTAATTTAAACCAAACATGGCACTGGGAAAAGGTAAAATAAAGTTTTCAAAGTGAAAAATGGCTGTGATTTAAAACATATTTTAGGGCTTGTAATATCGAAAGTAAACAATCCTATTTAGGGCTATTACCGTGGTACATGAGCATTTACTCTGCCTTGACTAAATAAACAACCAAACAACGTCCTATATCTTGTATTAATAATATAAATACTTGTACAGGGTGAAACAGACAGTTTACCCCATGTTTATTGTTAAATAAATAATTTTCCATCAAGATAATTCGGGCCTACAGTAGCGATGTAGCAAAACGATCTATCACCAATATCACTAATAGACATCAACGCTTTCGGTAATTGATAAAACGGTTTTTTGTTTGTTTTGTTTTTTGGTTATTTTGTTTTTGTTTTTTGTTTTTGTTTTTTTTTCTTTTTTGAAGATATCGTTTCTGTTTGAAATCCATTATGTACAGACCAATTACACAAAAAGTTATGTTTATACATCCCAATTTACATGTGATTAACTCCAAAAGTTGTGTAAACACCCGACAATAGACATAGCTATTTCCCCCAACTTCCGCGGAAATGAGAACTTGAAATGTGTGTCAATATTGTATTTATTTTTAAATTACTCAAAGTTGTAAAAGTTTTTATCTTTATTTATTAAATCTTTCATGAATCTAACACCGTTAAAAACCATTTAGAATAAAATGCTGGTTTGTTATCAATTTGTATGTCTTTATTGTACCATATGGGCATACAGTCAATATGATTATTTTTACTAAATGGATATTTATCAACTACCACCTTCCATGCTGTAAAAGTATCTTTCCAAAAAGCATTACTAAATTTATCTGTACATATTTCAATATATTTAGAACCACAATCAATAAGTTTATTTTTGTCTTTAATATTGGATTCTAATATATATTTCCATTCACGTTTTCGTCTGACCCAAGTTGATTCTAAAGCTATAATGAATAAATTTATGTCTAATTTTTTTGAACCCACCTTATCATAGTTTTGTGTAGCTGTATCTTTTGTTTGTGGGATTCTAATATATATTTCTATTCACTTTTTCCAGTCAAATATCTTCTGACCCAAATTGATATTAAAGTTATTATGAATAAATTTATATCTAATATTTCAACCCCCTTATCATAGTTTTGTGTCGCTGTATCTTTTTTATTTGGTTTGTGGGGCCATTCCATACATAATCGTACATTATGGTATTTAACTCTTTGATAGTGCCTGCATCTGGGTTAGGTAAAGTTAAAAACAAATGATTAAGTTGAGATATAATAAGGGTTTTAAAAAATTCTTTCTAATGATGTCATGTTTCTTCTTTCCATGATTTAATTAATGATTTGAGTTTCACTAGTTTTTAATCATAATAAATTTTAGTTATTTTATGAAGATTAACATCGAAATCAGTTCACAGAAGATTGAATTTATCTATACCCCATTGTAAATTAAACTCAGGACATAATGATTCTTCGCTATATTTTTTTACCCTATCCATGTGATTTGTGTTTTAGAGCAGTTATGCTTTAATCCAGAAATGTTACCAAAATCTATTATTTCTTTTTTTGATTGAGAGAGTAATCGTTCAGAAACATCTAATATTAGCGTTGTGTCCTCAGCAAATTGTTATATTTTTATTTCATTTTTATCTATATTTATCCTTTTATAATTTTATTATTTCTAATTTTTATTGCCAGTACTTCTGCACATAAAATAAATATTTGTGATGCTACAGGGTACCCCTGGCGACAGCCTCTGTATATGTATTTATTTTTGAAAGATTATTACTTTCTGAGTAAAGGGTTTTTCAATACAGTTAAACTTCGTATAAAATATCTTTCTGTTTTTTTATTGTATCTCCATTATCTTTTATAATTTTAGGGATAATCTTACTAGAATAATTACATGATTCAAGGCCACAACATATTTTGTAGGTTTCTCACCATCAACTATCCATTTGGATTGTATAATTCCGAAAGGCAGAAGTAAGTAAAATTATGTGGTATTTCAATAAATGATAATTCAAACTATATTGAATTTCATTTGCACCAAAATATTTGACTTTTCTATTAAAGATAAATTCTTAAGTTGGACTATATTTTACGAATGCAACCTCCATGAGGTCAGTCGAGGTAAACCCATAATAGCATGGCATTACATAACAACCCATAAAAATGACTTAACAGACAAATGACAGAACAAACAAATCATACAACAAAAATAGATTAACAGACAAATGGCTTAACAAACAAATGACACAACAGACAAATGACACAACAGACAAATGACTCAACAGACAAATGACACAACAGATAAATGACAACAGACAAACTGCTTAACAAATAAATGACACAACAGAAAAATGGTCTAACAGAC
Source organism: Atrina japonica (assembly GCA_030159075.1). Lineage (NCBI taxonomy): Eukaryota > Metazoa > Mollusca > Bivalvia > Pterioida > Pinnidae > Atrina > Atrina japonica. The sequence continues at coordinate 89,644 of BROG01001055.1, read as the reverse complement.
ATATAACACAAAACACGACTGGCTTAACAAACAAATGACACAACAGACAAAATGCTTAACAGACAAATGACACAACAGACAAATGGCTTAACAGAATTAAAGTGCTGAAAGTACTGATACAAGTTGATGGCAATCATAATTTTAAAGAGGTATAATACAATCAGTATACTAAACAACACAACAGACAAATGACACAACAGACAAAATGCTTAACAGACAAATGACATAACAGACAAATGGCTTAACAGAATCAAAGTGCTGAAAGTACTGATACAAGTTGATGGCAATCATAATTTTAAAGAGGTATAATACAATCAGTATACTAAATACTTTTTACTTTGGTAAAATTAGGTTTTACAAAAAAGTAAAAAAAAATTGGGTCAGACATTTGGCCTGACATGAGTACTGATAGCTTATTTATTATATAACAAACTACATAGATAAGCAATATGATTATAAAACTTTGTGCTTATGAATATCGTTTCATCTATATTAAATATTTATGTGCAAGGGCAGTATTACAGCCTTACGCTATACTTCCTATCAGTTCTCTTAAATATCTAGGTCAATACGTGTACATGTAAAACATTTTCCCAACTTCAAAGACTACCGCTAGTTTCTCATCAGTTAAGATCACATGAATGAGGAATGAGCCAACTTCTATGTCCAACTTCACAGACAGATCTTGCCAATACACAGTAAGGGAAACTTTACCAAAACTCATCTGCACGTGCGCCAGAATTGATAACAGTCCAGTCTATTGCTTTTAATGTCAATTCTAACACAAAAGTATAATGGTAAAAAACAATTGAAAAGTAACATTCTGAAGCAAATTGATAATATCTTAAAATTCATAAATGGCGCTGAACTGACATTTAATAACATAAATTTGAACACGTCTTGTAGACTTATATTTTCAGCGAATTGTAACTATATTTTCGTCATTTTAAAAAGCAAACAATATAAATAAAAGTATGATTTTGAAATATCAATCTTAAGTTGTGTTGCTGAAATGCACATACATGTGTAATTTTCGGTCAATAAAATGTGTTATTAACCCCATACTGCAAAATGTGCTTTGACTTGTCCCCAATACAAAACATAGCATAACATAACTGCGTTGATGTTGCATCAACTCGTAAAAATGACTTAACAGACAAATGACACAACAGACAAACGGCTTAACAAACAAATGACACAACAGACTAATGACACAACAGACTAATGACACAACAGACAAATGGCACAACAGACAAATGACACAACAGAGAAATGACACAACAGACAAATGGCTTAACAGACAAATGACACAAGAGGCAATTGACACAACAGAATAATGACACAACAGACAAATAACTTAACAGACAAATGGCACAACAGACAAATGACACAACAGACAAATGATACAACTGAATAATGACACAACAGACAAATGGCACAACAGACAAAAATGACACAACAGACAAAAACAATATGTTCCCGGTCTTTTATGTCTGACATAAATTACATCTAAATAAATACCTTGTTATGTATTGCTCTTTGTCCTGCTGCAAACTCTCGTGTTCACCTTGCAGATTAATCATATTTTTTTTTAGTTTGGCCGTTTCTTCATTAAGAAACTCATTGTGAGCTTCTTGTCTCTGTAATCTTGTCTTAAGTTCATTTTTCTCGAACTCTGTATCCAAGGCTCTGTTTTAGAGACAAAGTAACAAGCAACAATTGCTAGTAGGACTAAAGGTCTAATTAAGTATAATGTTTATACTCAAAGTAACAAGCAACAACTGACAGGAGGACTAGAGGAGAAATGTCTTTTAGACTCAACGTAACAAGCAGCAATTGACAGGAGGACTAGAGGAGAAATGTCATTTACACTCAAAGTAACAAGCAACAATTGACAGGAGGACTGGATGAGAAATGTCTTTACTGAACGAAACAAGCAGCAATTGACAGCAGTACTAGAGGAGAAGTGTCATTTACACTCAAAGCAACATGCAGCAATTGACAGGAGGCCTAAAAGAAAAATGTCATTTACACTCAAAGCAATAAACAACAATTGACAGGAGGACTATAGGGGAAATGTCATTTACACTCAAAGGACAACACAACAATTAACAAGAGGACTACTCTCAAAGAAAAACACAACAATTGACAGGAGGGCTACAGGAGAAATGTCATTTACACTCTAAGGAAAACACAACAATTGACAGGAGGACTACAGGAGAAATTTCCTTCACACTCAAAGTAACAAGCAACACTTTACAGGAGGACTATAGGAGAAATGTCATTTACGCTCAAAGGACAACACAACAATTGGCAGGATGACTATAGGAGAAATGTCATTTACAATCAAAGGAACAAGCAACAATTGACAGATGGACTACAGGGAAAATGTCATTTACACTTAAAGGACAACACAACAATTGACAGGAGGAATAGAGGAGAAATATCATTTACACTCAAAGTAACAAGCAACAACTGAAAGGAGGACTAGAGGAGAAATGTCATTTACACTCAAAGGACAACACAACAATTGACAGGAGGACTAGAGGAGAAATGTCATTTACACTCAAGGACAACACAACAATTGGCAGGAGGACTATAGGAGAAATGTCATTTACACTCAAAGGACAGCACAACAAAAATCGTTACTATAAGAAGTAAATCATATTGATAAATGCTGAAAAAATAGTTTGATTTTTATGATCATGATGATTGAAAAACATACAAATGTGAAAAATTAACTTTTTATACAATACTATAACTTCACACAATTACTCGCATAAGGAATATAAGTAAAAGTGAAGAAGTACCAATGGATATTCCAAACTATATAAGTGATAGTAAAGTTATAATTTACAGCTGCTAGCAGTACAAATATGATCAGGTTACAAATGAGTGTTCATGGTGTTTAGTTTTTGGACATGGCATTTAGTTTTGGGACATGGCATTTAGTTTTTGGACATGGCATTTAGTTTCGGGACATGACATTTATTTTTTGGACATGGTGTTTAGTTTTTTGGACAGGACATTTAGTTTTCTGCACGTGATGTTGTGTTTTTGGATATGACATTTAGTTTTGGGACACTGTTGTGTTTTTGGATAAAACATTTAGTTTTGGGACACAGTGTTTAGTTTTTGGACATGGCATCACTTTATGAAAAGTCCAAAAACGATTAGTTTTACAACCATTCACTGACAACCATTACAACCATTTCATAAGGCAAGTTAGAATTAGAATATCAAGGGTAAAACTACGTTTGATTGAAAGATAAATAGAAAAGGCAGATTAGTTATAGCAGAGTCAATAAGAGTCAATTGTCTTGTGGAAAAAGCAGTCTGGAAATATTTACTTCTGGAATGTGATGTGTGTTATCTACCCATTTAACATTCCCTAAAGTATACACAACAATACGTAGGTAAATAGAATGTCTGTGTTTGAACATTCTAGGTCTCCTGCCAATCACATTTTTCTCTAACTCATCAAATTAAATAATTAAATCTATTATTTTAACACACGTAAACATTTTTTCAAAACATTTCATGTTGTCTTGATGGAAACTAGAAGGATTTTGGAGTCACAGCAACAGAGACTAATTCATGAATTAATGACTAAACTAGGTCATAAATAAGCAATTGATAACTTTTCTGAACCAGGCAGTTATCTCATTTTGGGTCTTTTGTCATTCTACTCTACAATATTTTTTGAAATGTTACTATGGTGTTTAGCTTTGGGATATGTTGTTACCATGGTGTTTAGCTTTGGGACATGATGCTTAGGTATGGGATATGGTGTTTAGCTTTGGAATATGTTGTTACCATGTTGATTCGCTTTAGGATATGTCGTGACTATGGTGTTTAGGCTTTGGGACATGTTGTTGAGCTTTATGACATGTTGTTTAGTTGGGATATGGTGTTTCATTTTGGGATATGTTGTTTAATTTTGGAATATGTACTATTGTTTAATTTTGGGATATGTTTAATTTGAGATATGTTTAATTCTGGGACATGCCATCTAATTTTGAGGCATCACACACTATATATTGACAAATAGCAAATTGAAATTTGGATTAAAATTTTGATTGAGAAAAGACTTATCCTACTTTTTCTTTAGTGTGTCTATTTCCTTTCTCAGGTCTGTATTTGTCTGATTCTTCCTCATAATTTCCTGGTTCAAAACTGATAATTCTCTCTCTTTCTCCTCAAGTTTGTCTTTAAACGGGGATTTATAATTATCCTCTTTTGTATGGCTTCTAAATGAAAGGATAAATATGAAATATTACAAAATATGTTAACATGTGTGTCACAAAATTTGTTTCAGAATTGTTAAATATCCCACTGCTGAATGATATGCACAAAGTTCTGGAGACCTCATTGACATTAAGTTAAAATACCAAATCCAGTAAAACTTTGGGAAAATAAACAGTTGAAAATATTTTTATCTTAACTAGTTATTACTATTTATCTAAACTGTAGTTCACGATCATTAGACTCTTACCTCTCCTGGGCCAACTGGAGCTCATTTTGAAAATCTATATACTGCTGTGATTTTGATTTTAGAGCCTGCTGTAATTCTCTGCTCTTCTCATTGACTCTGTAACAAGGACACTTTGGTAAATATGATGCAAAGGAATGTACTAAGTCACTTGCGGACAGACCAGGAATCAAAGCTAGGACTTTTCAAACAATTGCAGGGCACTTTTACCAATTGTGTAATGGTAGCTATCTATATACTATCGAATCGAACCGGAAATAACATTGAACATTTTTCTAGAGTCACGCAACTGGCAATGATAAAAGCAGGATTATAACGGTAATACAGGCAAACTCAAAAGTTACCTATTCCTAAATTTTACCTAGAAAGTGTCCATAGACAATGAAAAACTATCAACTGTTTAAACATGATTATTTTACTTTTACATTTGTTCATCTATTTATTTATTCATATGTTATACATTTTAAAAATTGGCAACACAAATATACAGAAATTGAAAACCATGTTAATGCTATGAGTGTGAGTGGGAGGAGAGTAGGTGGCTTGCATGCAGACTGGTCTATGGTGATATTTTCTACTATGCATCTCACTCTACTGTCGACATGTATAGAATAACAGAGCCAACTGTCACAGATTAAATTAAAAAACCATCATATTTGATGTAAAACATGTAAAATGGAAAATAACAACAATGAAGGAGATGCAGTACTGTAAACAAAGGATTCTCTGTTTGTCCTATATCTATCTAAAGTATCTTTATATGTTGGAATGAAACAAACATATATCTGTTATAAAATACATTTCAGCACTGACCTTTCTTTAATTTGTCTATTTTCCTCCTGAGTCTTCTTCAATTCCCTTTCCTTATCATCTAATTTCCTCTGCCACAAGTGTATCCAGCGATCCTTTTCATATGGATCATTGTGTTCCCTATACAGATATTAAGAAATTATTAGAAGTTCATGTACAAGTTAGTATTTCATGTACAAACGGGTATTTCTGATGTTCATGAGGCTTTAAGTTATCACCAAATAAGTATGAACATTTATAAACAATACCAAAAACAACAAACACCAAAGTCCAAAATGTCAACTGTTAAAAGTAGAGATGTCAACTGGATCAAGCGCATATACCAAAGTGTCAAATGCATAAAGTACAGATACCAAAGTGTCATCTGTATAAAGTACAGACACAAAAATGTCAATTTTATTAAACAAAGGTATGAAAGTGTCAACTGTATAAAGTAAAGATACCAAAATGTCAATTGTATAAAGTACTGACCCCAAATTACCAACTGTTTTATGTACTGACACCAAAGTGTCAACTGTATAAAGTACAGATAATAAAGTGTCAACTGTATAAAGTACAGATACCAAAGTGTCAACTGTATAAAGTACAGATACCAAAATGCCAACTGTATAAATTACAGATACCAAAGTGTCAACTTTATAAAGTACAGATACCAAAATTGTCAACTTTATAAAGTACAGACACCAAAGTGTCAACCGTATAAAGTACAGATACCAAAATTGTCAACTTTATAAAGTACAGATACCAAAGTGTCAACCGTATAAAGTACAGATACCAAAGTGTCAACTGTAGAAAGTGCAGATACCAAATTGTCAACCGTATAAAGTACAGATACCAAAGCGTCAACTGTATAAAGTAAAGATACCAAAGTGTCAACCGTATAAAGTACAGATACCATAGTGTCACTACATTAAGTAAAGATACCAAAATGTCAACCGTATAAAGTACAGATACCAAAATGTCAACTGTATAAAGTACAGACACCAAAGTGTCAACTGTATGAAGTACAAACACCAAAGTGTCAACTGTATATAGTACACCATCAGAGCCAGCGGAAGGCAAATATATAAATGGACAAGATTTAAACTTAAAATTAGGTATCTAGAAAATTCAAAACTGAAAAACAGGTCTTCTAAGGTAAAGTGGCAAATCCAGGTTCTGTCAACAACCAAAACAATACGGTCTGTTTTCCAAAACTAGGAATCTGCAGGTAAAACATGAATCCATGTACTTGCATTACTGTAGCTGTAATATATTTGTTTTCAACAAGCTATGACTCAATTTAAGATTTGTGTTTGTAAATATGTGTCTCTATATGAACAACAGGAAATTAAACATGAAATTGGTTTGTCCTACACATCACAGGCTGTAGATTTTTTATTACTTCTAAAAAAAAAAAATACAAATACCTTGGGTATCAAATATAAGTCATTAGTTAAAGAATATAGACACACTCGCATAAAGCTGACCTGGCTCAATCAGTAGTGCGCTCGATTCTTGATTGTGAGTTTGAGTTCGATGAATGTTTCAAAGAAATGTAAGAAAACAGATATTAAACTATCCTAAAATAAGACAACCAGGTATCAATTATGACATGCATCTGTTATGTTCCCTTTTTGAGATCAGATGAAAACCAAGTGAACTTTCATGTATGATGACACAGGGCCTACAAACTTACAACTTTCTGGACTAGAATCCAAATCTTTTCTGTACTATCGCCTTACACTGCAATGTAAATCCATCATCAGAGGCAAGACTTATTTGGATACCAATTTTCCAAATTGTAGCTGATGTATACATCCAATACATACACAAATGTACAAAATGTGATACTTGTTAACATTAGGGTTACACCTCACAAATACAGTTTCAAATATCCCATCTATAAACTTCCAAAAATATGACCGTGCTCTTTGACAACATCTACACTGAACATATATGCAGATGAACATTTGTATATCTAGCACATTTTGAAAGAGTCTGTTTTCTTTGGTTTTTGTAATTACAGTTTTATGTGGTTTATGAATTATTAAGCTGTCAATATCTTACATTTATTAAAATGCAGTAAAATTTTGTTGAGTTGAAGTTCGAGGAACCACACAGAAAAGTTCAAAACATCGGGACTTTGACTCACGGATGGTAATCGGGAATCATGTATCTTTAGTTTCAGAGGTTTATATGTCTGCTTCAAAACCATTTAAGAGATAAAAAGTCATTACATTTTATAATAAGTGATAAAATAAACATAGTTTTCATGAAAATATAACATTGTGTGTTTATGAGAAGGTGAATTACCATGGAGCGATTTCTTACACATGTAAATTTTGACTTATTATTTGTAGAAACTTTCCTTGGTATTTATGAAATGGGTCCCAATATTTATTCAAAACATCGAGAAATTCGACCCATAAAAGTTTGAATTATAAGATATTTAGAAGTAGCATTAAATAGCAAAATTAATCAGGACTTTGTCAATTGTTTGAAACATCGAGAAATTTGAGTCAATGAAGTTTGACTCATCGAAGTTCTGCTGTAAATATTTCTTTAAAATTAAATCGAAAGTAGATCTAGATCTAGATAAAAACCTCCATTTATAATTTGAATATATAAAATGTACTATTTCAGCATCAAAGATTGTGACATTCCATATATTTTTGTATGCTAGTTTAAAACAGCATTAGCTAGGTTAGGAATATTTTTTCGGAAAGTGTGTAATAAACATGGAAATTGTATAACATAAAAAAATCACCAAACAATATGATTCACAGTCAAAAACATAGTGCAGATGCATAAAAAGCATCAATATTTTTTGTGTTTACATGGAAACTGAAACAAGACATGATGTCTAATTACTTTCCTTTCATCTTCGTAGATGTCCTCGAGATTTACTGGTTGAATGAAGTTACAAAGAAAACTGGCATCCAAGACAAATCGTACCAAGACAAAAAGGTAGACCGACTGTGTGACAAACCTTACCAAACAATTAATAGAAAATTTCTTTTGTACAACCATATTTTGATATCACATACGACATTTTGTATGTCAAGATACTTTCATTGATGTTTAAAACAATGACGTCATACTACTGATAGCATTCCATGATAAAAATGTGGCGGATATGTATGCAGCAGTAATATACAAATAAGAATGTCCTTACAACATATTCAGTTATTTATACTAAAGTAATAATTTGCTGGGAATGTTCCATTTAAATTATAAATTTCCCAAAAGCTAAGATTATCAATGGTCATTTTAAAATTGTTTACTCTTAGATAGATTTGAAATCTGTCGAACTGATGAAGTCTTATTGACAGAAAAGGTCGTATTGAGCATGTGTGTCACCAAATGCTGGTGATGGGCTTCACATTTTGGCCTATTTGCGCCTATGGCCATTGGGCAGTGTGGATTCTTTAATGTGCGATACCTGCTGTGACACAGATGTCATGTTGTTGTCATTTTGTATATTTTGTATTTATACCCACCCAGTTAATTCAATATTTACAGGACACGGGACCTCAGTTTTTACTGTCTCATCCAAAGGACAAGGAAAACCAGTCACCACCGCCTAGGCTTGATTCCGCGACCCTCAGATTGCAAATCGAGCACTCTAACGTGGAGCCACGACTTCTCTCTCGGCACCACAGTGAGATTATGCACCTATTGGCATCAACACTACAAAACTTAATCCATAGGTATTTTCTTTTATGATGTTTTAGTACTCAAGTGCAAGTGATTTGGGCAGTTGCTTCCAAGTAATTTTATTGTCAACACTATGATAGCATGTATATAAATATGTAGTACATATATATGAATGACATTTTTGTCTCTCAATTGCCAGATAGAATGAATGAGGACAAGGCCTCACAAAAACACATTTTCATCATTATCTCTGTAATTACGAAATCATTTAATTTAGTTTCATGTTAGATCTTTTCAATACATTCGAATGCCTGTTTGGCTAATATAATAGCAATAAGCAATAATAGCTTAAATTAAAAAATATATATATGGAATGTAAGTTAAATCATATTATGTACATAGATTATTAGATTTTTCCATTAAAATACTTGAATATTGCCCACAATACCATTTGTTTTTGTTTTGTTTTTGTTTTTTTATACATGCCCACGAATATCATTTATTATTTTCAAATTCGTAAATCTTTTAAATAAGCCAATATGTGCATGTGTAATTAATGAGAATTATATCTTTATATAAGGATATATTATCAGTTAATGAAAAACTCATGCCCTAACCACCGCTAATGCTGATTTAAAGAATATCAATATATACAAATATGGTCGCAATGCTATGAAGCCTTATTAATTATATTTATATATATATATATATATATATATATATATATATATTTATATATATATATATATATATATTATATATATATATATTTATATATATATATATATATATTTGGCCTGTATATCTAGCCGGACCCAATATCCAAAACTTAAATATAATGTATAACATATTCATCATCTATGCACTTGACTTTAGTTCTATGAAAGAAAATGTTCCCCATGTTAGTGTATGAAGTGTTATCAGAATTTTGGCGGAAGTTCTGTTGTTACAGATAATGATTGCTCCTTTGTATAAACGACACAAACAATTGAAATCTACATGGAAAATTGTCATATAACATTGGACAATTGGCACACAGCACATTTTCTGACAAATGTTGCTGTCCAGTTCAGATTATACAGCTGTGGGCACATGTACAGATTGCTATGAATTAAAATTTAATGAGAGATACTGGATACTTTAAAAGAAATATTATAAATGAGGTAGACAGGCATGTCTGGGACAGACTAAAGATGTTGGTTTTGTACAAAACATGTCTCCCCTCCCTTGCCATTACTGATCATATCACTCTGTCAACGAATGCAGGTGTGTACCTGTACAAAATATGGGAAACCTAGTTGAAATAATGCTGATGATATGACCAAGAGAAAGCCAAAGGAAAAAAAATTTTCTATTGCGCTGATATGAATTATAGAAAATTCAAGAAACTTAACATATGTGAAGTGGACTTGCTAAGATTGTAAGAAAAAGAAATGAAACATTTATATAAAATATGTGAGTATGTAACAAATTACATTAAAAAAAAGTCTGTCATCACATAGATACCTCAATAATAATAATAATAATAATAATAATAATAATAATAATAATGATAATAATAATAATAATGATAATAATAATAATAATGAAAATGATAATATTAAAATAACATGATTGATAATAATAATAATACTGATTTGTCAACTTATGAAATACAGATACCGCGATGTCAACTGTATAAAGTACAGATACCATAGTGTCAACTGTATAAAGTACAGATACCAAAGTGTCAACTTTATAAAGTACAGATACCAAAGTGTCAACTGTATAAAGTACAGATACCAAAGTGTCAACAGTATAAAGTACAGATACCAAAGTATCAACTGTATAAAGTACAGATACCATAGTGGCAACTGTATAAAGTACAGACACCACAGTGGCAACTGTATAAAGTACAGACACCACAGTGGCAACTGTATAAAGTACAGACACCACAGTGGCAACTGTATAAAGTACAGATACCAAAGTGTCAACTGTATAAAGTACAAATACTTAAATGTAAACTGTTTAAAGTACAGACACAGACATGTCAATTTTATTATTACAGGTATGAAAGTATCAACCGTATAAAGTATAGATACCAAAGTATAAACTGTATAACGTACAGATACTAAAGCATCAACTGTATAAAGTGCAGATACCAAAGTGTCAACTGAATAAAAGTACAGACACCAAAGCGTCAACTGTATAAAGTACAGATACCAAAGTGTCAACCGTAAAAGTACAGATACCAAAGTGTCTACCTTTGACCTCAGAGCTGTGAATGTAAGTCATAAGGAACATTTGTGCCTTAAGTTACCTTCAGACCAGGGACCGACACACTACCCATAAGAAAAATATGGCCTGGACAATTTCATACCAGTCAAAAATAACTCAGTCTTAAGTGACATAACATAAAGCCAAGATCATAACACCATGAAACCGTCCCCTTTCCATAATGTACATTTATGATTATCAAGTAGATACCTCCTCCCCCCCTTTGGGTTACAGGGTTCTGGTTACCTGTGACCTACATATTTATCATAAATATACCTTGAATGATTCTCCAATTTCTTCTCCAGAGAATAAATGTTACGTTTCAATGTATTATTCTCCCTTCTTAAACGCTGTGACTCTTCCAAACTGAAAAAGTGATAAAATAATAATAATAATAATAATAATAATAATAATAATAATAATAATAATAATAATAATTGTAGTAATAACAATAACAATAATAATATTGACATCACATGACTTTGAGACTGAATTCTTTAGCATTTTTTAAATATGCATTGTATATTGCTCCACTAAATATACAGGTGTACAGGTAGGGCAGTGGTTAACACACTCGTTTCTCACCAATCTGACCAGGGTCCAATTCTCAGATTGGACAAGGGAGTTTGTGAGATGGAATTGTGGTTGCTAAGTCATAAATGTGGGATTTATCTGGGTAATCTGGTTTCTTCCCACAGCAAGCACCCCTAATGCCACCATCAGAGCCAGCGGAGGCCATAATATAAATGGATAAAATTTAAACTTACGATTAAGTATCTAGAAAATTCAAAACTGAAAAAAAGGTCTTCTAAGGTAAAGAGGCAAATCCAGGTTTTGTCAACAACCAAAACAATACAGTCTATTTTCCAATACATACATTACTGTACCTGTAATATAATTGCTTACAAAAACAAGTCTGTCATCTATGCTAAGATTCAATGTAAGATTTGTGTTTGTAAACATGTGCTAAATTTGGCAGATGTATATCTTGCCTCTATATGAACAATAGGAAATTATACAGGAAATTGGTTTGTCCTACACATCATAGGCTGTAGATTTTGCATTACCTCTAAAAAATTACAAATACCTTGGGTATCAAACACATGTCATTAGTTAAAGAATATAGACACATTCGCATACAGCTGACCTGGCTCAGTCAGTAGCGTGCTCGATTCATGATTTTGAGTTTGAGTCCAGTCAGCAGCAAGTCCGATTCCTGTTCTTTGGATGAGACAGCAAAAACCGAGGTCCAGAGTCACAATAAATGTCGGTACATTAAAGAACACTCACTGCTCAATGGCCATAAGTACCGAGCATAGGCCAAAGTTTGACATCACCAGCATTGCTGATGTCGCCATATGAATGACAGATTCATGAGTGGGACGTTAAAGAACAATACAAACAAACACAGTAACATATTACTTAAAGCTATCATCCAATTTTATCCTGTTTACATTACATCAGCAAAGAAAAATCTCTATGGAGATTAATATTGACAAAACTGATGGATATATCAGACAGAAACAGATATCTTCAATATTTCATAAGGATTTGTATATGATAAGTTCATGTGTTTGCATTCACGTTCAGAATATCTTACTATGAATCAGCATCTTGGCATTAATATTGTCTGAGGCTTTACCAATATAGCAATATTGAAAACATAAATTGATATTCAATTATTTTTACTGTACATAATGCTACATGTAGATTAATGTTTCAAAGAAATATAAGAAAACAGATATTATACTATCTTAAAAAAATCAGGTATCAATTATGACTTGCAGCTGTCAATGATCTTCTCAAGGATGTGTACTCTTAGATAGATTCGGCATCTGTTGAACTGATGAAGTGTTATTGACAGAAAAGGTCGTATTGAGATGTGTGTTGCCCTTTTTAGTATTACTAATAAGACTGTAACTTGTTATTATATATTCATAATACTTAAACGTTTTCGCAATTCTATTGCATATATATAATTAACTATATCAATTATTTTCATTTTATTTGGCCGAGAGAACTTTACGTGTATATTTGATAGGCCTAGCAAACGCCCATCTTCATGGAATTTGTATTATGTAGAGAATATTAAAAACGTTATTCAACAACTCCAGTAAGATATTAGACTTTTATTCAGCCAATGATTTAAAGTTTAAAATTTAAGTTAGGTATTCTAATTTCAAATTGAGCTGCACGGACAGTAGTGACTTCGATCAACACCTCAATTGTTGTTGTTAAACGTCCTATTCAAGAATATTTCACTCATATGGAGATGTCACCAAGTGAAGGACTTCAAATTTTGTCCTATGTTCGGCACTTACGGCCATTGGGAAGTGTGTGGATTCTTTAATGTGCGATACCTGCTGTGACACAGATGTCATGTTGTTGTCATGTTGTATATTTTGTATTTATACCCACCCAGTTAATTCAAAATTTACAGGACACTGGACCTCAGTTTTTACTGTCACATCCAAAGGACAAGGAAAACCAGTCACATCCGCTGAGGCTCGAACCCACGACCCTCAGATTGGATATCGAGCACTCTATCATGTAGCCATGACTCCTCTCTCGACAACTCAGTGAGATTAAGCATATTGACACCTATTGACATCAGTACTATAAAACAGAATCCACAGGGATGTTCTTTTATGATAATTTAGTACTAAGTAATTTCTTAAAATTCAAGTGATTTGGGCAGTTGCTTCCAAGTAATTTTATTGTCAACACTTTGATAACATGTATATAAATTCTGCATTGTGTAGTACATGTATATGAATAATATTTTTACCAGATAGAATGAATGAGGCCTCACAAAACCACATTTTCGTCATTATCTCTGTAATTACGAAATCATTTAATTTAGTTTCATTTTAGTTCTTTTCAATACATCCTGTTTGGCTAATATAATAGCAATTAGCATTAATAGCTTAAATTAAAAAAAATATATGGAATTTAAGTTAATTCGAGTTATTTACTTAAATTATTAGATTTTTGCATAAAAGATACTTGAATCTTCATTGGTGTCTTTATTAACATTTTCAAAGTTTCAAAGTGCCTATTCAAATACATTAAATTTCGATTTCCATATTTTCGAACATCCGAAATCACTCAGTGCCAATTTGACTTGGGTACTAGTTGACCAGCAATACTATAAATAGACATCAAAGTAATCAAAATGTTTTAGCGCTTCATTTATATTGTGTTTTCCTCAAATTGATAATTAAAATTACTAAATTCGTGTAGATTGGATTCACCTGAAATAAGTTTTATCCCATTAGGATGAAAACAAATAACTACGCATTTCTTTGAACTTTCCAATGTATCAGTTTGAATATTGCCCACAATACCATTTGTTTTTTTTTTATACATGCCCACTATTATCATTTATTATTTTCAAATTCATAAATCTTTTAAATAAGCCAATATGTTCATGCGTAATTAATGAGTAATTATATCTTTATATAAGGATATATTATCAATTAAAGAAAAAATCATGCCCTAGCCACCGCTAATGCTGCTTTTAAGAATGTCAATATATACAAATATGGTCGCATTGCTATGAAGCCGAATTAAAAAAAATATAGATTTGGCCTGGATATTTAGCCGGAATTAATATCCAAAACTTAAATACATTGTATAACATATCTATCATCTATGCCCTTTACTTTAGTTCTATGAAAGAAATGTTCCCCCTGTTATTGTATAAAGTGTTATCAGAATTTTGGCGGAAGTTCTGTTGTTACAGATAATGATTGCTCCCTTGTATAAACGACACAAACAATTGAAATCTACATGGAAAATTGTCATAAACATTGGACAATTGGCACACAGCACATTTTCTGACAAATGTTGCTGTCCAGTTCGGATTATACGGCTGTTGGCACATGTACCCCGGGCATAGAAAGGCTCCACTGCATAGTTGTAATATATGCAAATTATGACTAAATTATTACTGTTGACAGTGTTAGTACATGTACATTTCAGGAGGGTGTGGTTGGTATGGTATGCTAGTATAATAATTCAATGTTAATTAGTTAGTTGGAAGTATTACAAGGTCAGTTTGTTACATATTCATTCAATAATAATAATATTCGATTCATGACTAGGTAGCTAGTTCATATGACAATAATTGAAAAACATCACAATAGACACGATACAATATGAAATGATAGGTAAGAAAGTAGTATATGAGTTTTCCACTGAATATACAGATTTTATTATTTCACATGAAAAATATTTGTTTGTAGTAATGTTATGGTATAGATATGTTGTCCCTATTACTAATTGATGTATAAGAATGTCCAATTTGTAAAGTTTATAAAAATAATCACTAGGTACACAAAAATGTTCACTTGTGTCCATAAGAATGTTCTTTGTATAGAATATGAGACTTTGATAGCGTTTTGTTGAGGCGATATCGATGGTGCCTGGGATTGAGACTTTGGTGTTTGGATATGAGGCGTCGGTGCCTGGGTATGATACTTGATGTCTAGATATGAGGCGTCGGTGCCTGGGTATGAGACTCGGTGTCTGGATATGAGGCGTCGGTGCCTGGGTATGAGACTCGGTGTCTGGATATGAGGCGTCGGTGCCTGGGTATGAGACTTGATGTCTGGATATGAGGCGTCGGTGCCTGGGTATGATACTTGATGTCTAGATATGAGGCGTCGGTGCCTGGGTATGATACTTGATGTCTAGATATGAGGCGTCGGTGCCTGGGTATGAGACTTGATGTCTGGATATGAGGCGTCGGTGCCTGGGTATGAGACTTGATGTCTGGATATGAGGCGTCGGTGCCTGGGTATGAGACTTGATGTCTGGATATGAGGCGTTGGTGTCTGGGTATGTGAATTTGGTGTCTGGCTATGAGGCGTCGGTGCCTGGGTATGAGGAGATGGTGCCTGATATACAGGTTCCTGATAGGTCATGCAGCTTGAAACCACGGTGTTGAACATTTCATATTCCCCTTTATGTAGTGGTACTCTGGATGTATTATACACTTTATTGGTCCTTGTGTTGACCCCAGGAAATTCTGCAGTTTAGTACTGAAGATTGCTGGTTGATTTAATCAAATGAAAAATACCCGCCTTGCTGTTGTGTGATATCACATTCGTAACACAATAAATATAGATACTATATAAAATTATATTTTTGTAGTAAAACACAAAGATGGTTGTAACATTAACGTAGATCCACATTGATATAACGAAACACTTGACTGGAGACATTAAAAACTGAATCTTCTCCTATGAAGTATTATGTAGATTCATCTTCTGGAGGTTTTGTAGTGTAAACTTGTAAAATTTCGTTGTTTATTCCTTCGGTATATATGGGAAACAAATGTAGGTATGTTTGGCATCAACAAAATCTCGATAATTCTTACACAGGTCTAATTGAAAATAAGAAATGGTGGTAAAGTTCCATAAACATTGTATATACACATATGATGAAATTGAGATACAGCCATATTTATCAATTTTGTTTACACATATGACACTGATAACTTAAAGAAAAAAAATTAGAGTAATAATTCAAAAGAAAAATCATATAAATTTGAATTAGATTGTGATGTTAAGGAATTATTTAGAATTTTCATTGCTTTTAAAAAAAAATTGGCAACTTAGTTAACACAAGATTAGTGTTGTATCGTTCACCTTCAGTTCAATTCACAGATACTCTAAAACATATGTAATACTCAGCCGCATTCACAAATCAATTTTGCATTTTAAATTTAGTAATTTTAAATTCAAATTTTAGTACATGTGAATATTATCAAAATTCGCAGGGTTTTGACTTAATGTCGAACTCTAACAGTTAAGTCTAGCACTAAGTAGTTAGAATTTCAATTATATGCACTTTAAAACTGTCTAAATTTTAAATTATGAGAGAAGGAGAAAAATTATGTGATTAACTATTTTTAGAGGTAAGACACCAGGAGAAAAGAGGTATAAATTCAATAAATGGAAGTTTCTTGTCCTCACTAGGTGAACATTTTTATTGCTGTTTAATTGCTAGAGGTTTATACATTCTTTTTTTCAATTATTATAAAGTCATTTTGATATAGGTATAATGTACTACTGGTTTAAGAAAAAACTGAATAAACTGAATAATTATGTATCAGTCTCGTGTTTCTAGTTGATAGGTAATTAAATATGGATATTGGCTTGGAATGTATGATTGTATTGTAAAAGAAGTTGTTGTTTGAAGGCTTCTAGACATTTAGTATTTGATGTAGAAGAAGAGAGCCATCTAGACTGTGTTATGTCTTGTGATTGCTTTACGTGATAAAATTTAACTGCCCAAACAAAATTGCCACCAACATGGAATATTTTTCTTAATTTGAACATCTAAGTACTCAAATAATTGTAATGATATATGTTGAGGTATGTCATGCATAGCTAAACTACGTGTGTGTTTTGTATCTCGCCGTTGAAAAAGGAATGGACGGGTTGTGTATGTTAAATCTATTTGACAAATTGGAAAGTCCTCATAATTAAATGGAATGTTTTGTGGAACTGCTTGTTTGTAACTTGCGATACTTCTTTGTTGAAGCTCATCTCTGTTTGAAACCTGACTACATCCACATGATTTGTTCTAATATGTTGAACTTGTGGTTTCTCAAAGAATTTGTGCTGCTTTGTTATGCGTTTGCTTTTTCTACCTTTGTTTATGTAGTTTTTGCAGAAGTCATCTTTACGTTTCTGAGGTATCCGATCACCATATTCCCATGTTGTTTGGGATTTATTTGTCCATTTTACTTTATAGCTGGGGATTTTGTGAATGACAGCGTACTGTAGAAGTTTCTTTATTTCCGTTTCCTGGAACATCTTTCTGTTAGTTTGGTGTCTCGTTGGGTTGGTTGTCTTCTTTTGGGTATTGTTTGCAGATTGTTGTGTTGGATGTTGAGTATTTGGGTTATTGTGATGCTGAACAGTGTCATCATTAATGTCAGCATCTGTATCAGTTATGTTTGTGTCAGTAGAAGTGTTTGGATCATGGTCTGTGGTTTCGATGTCTTGTGAATCAAGTTCTGTATCTTCAAATTCTTTTGAAAACTATGTAGGTCAATCTTCATGATTGTAATAGGGCTTCAATCTGATGGCACTGACTAGGGACTTGAGTGATTTATTGTCTCATTGTCTTGTGAGTTTGTAAGTATGATGCGGGCCGTAGTCATTGATGATATATGAGACAATCCACTTCTTCTGTAACTTGGGAGATTTACCTACTGGAATTCGGCTGCAATATAACCAGACTATGTGAAAGTTTGGTTCTTCTGCTTTCTTGTCATGTTGAATTTTGTTTTTGATTTGGGCATTCCCCATGTTTTTCTTTGCAATTTTTATGACTTAAATGTGTAATTACACGATTTAAATGTAGTTTGTGATCTTGTTGCATTGTTGGTTTTGAAATAAGTGCCGTATCTATGGGAAATCGCATTTCTTGTCCAAATAGTATGTAAAATGGAGAGTACTGTATGGATTGAGTGGCTGGGGTCATGCGATATGCCATCATTACAGGTGCTATATAATCTGGCCTGTTAATCTGTTTTTTGTTACAGTGTGCTCGTAATGACTGCATGATAAACGAGTTCATCCGTTCACATGTAGAATTTGTCTGTGGATGGTATGCGCTTGTACAGTGGCGAGTCACTTAAAACAATTCACATAGAGCTGCAACAAGGCTACTTATCAAATTTGCTCCTCTATCTGATATTAGCATTATGGGTGCTCCATAACGCGAGAAAATTTCCTCAAAAAGTACTTTTGCTATTACTGAGGCTTGTTGTGTTTCATTTTGAAGGCTTCACACCATTTACTGTAGCTGTCAACCACGAGGAGAATGTATCTAAAACCATCCAGAGTAACGGGTAACTCTAGTATGTCCATGTGCAATCCTGAAAATGGTTCTTCTATAGGATGAGGGTTTAATGACACCCGCTTACTATGGATTGGTCGTTTTGTTTGTTGACACACTTCACAGGTTTTGATGTATTCCTGAACTGAGGTACACATGTTTGACCAGTAATACATAGAGCTGCATAGTTCCGCTCATGTTCTTGATGTGCACCTCCTGCAATGCAGTCATGATATGACATCATTACATCATGGCGCATGGATGCAGGTACTGCTAGTTGTTTTACAAGACTTTTGGAATGAGGCTGCAGAAGTGCAGGATATCATTAATTATTGCATAGTGGTCTGCCTGTGCTGCCAGTGATGATGCTCGTTTTTCATCTGTAGGAACAATGCCGTGTTTCTTGAAATTGATGATTTCTTGAAAGTCAGGACATTGTTCTTGTAGCTGACACAAGTTTGGGTTTGTAGCTATAACGTTATCATCTAGATTATGTCCTTTTACAATGTTAATGTGAGCTTGGATGGGGTGTTTGTCCATGTGATATTCAATGGTAACTGCTAAGTGTGTTGTTTCTTGCAAAGTGTTTATCTGTGGAGTAATGGATGAATTTGGGTTGCTATGGGCTGTGCTTTCATATTCACATCTTGACAGTGCATCTGCATTGGTGTTTTTCCTACCAGATCTGTGAATTATATCAAATTGGTAATTCTGGAGGAATAAAGCCCATCTTCCTAGTCGACCATTCATGTCTTTGGTGTCTTGAAGCCAGCGAACTGTGATGTTATCTGTGTAAACAGTGAATTTTGTGTCTGCTAAATAATGTCTGAATGTTTTAATGGCATCTACCAAAGCTAATCCTTCTTTATCATTGATGTGCCATTTTCTTTCCTGATTTCTGAGTGCTCTGCCGCCATAAGCTATTACATGTTCTAGGCCTGTGTCTTGGTCTGGCCTAAAACATATCCTATGGAGAAGTCTGAGGCCTCAGTTGACAATACAAATGGCCGATCAAAGTCTGGGGATACTAGGATTGGTACTGATGTCAGTTTGTCTTTCAAAATGACAAAATCGTTTTTGCATTCTTGATTCCACACAAATTGTTTATCTTTTTGTAATAATTTTTGTCAAAGGGGCAACAAGTTTTGAATAGTTGTTGATAAATTTACGATAGTAATTGCACATTCCAAGGAAACTTCTAATTTATTTAACTGATGACACTGCTGATGTTTTGACTGGATCTACTTCTATGCCATTCTTGGAAATAATATGGCCTAAGTAATGAACTTTTTCTGCTGCGAAGTGACATTTTGCTAGTTGGAGAGTAAGGTTAGCTTGTCTTAGTTTTTGGAAAACGAAATCTAAGTGTTGAGGATGATCATCAAATGTTTTCAATAAACACGAGTATATCATCGATATAGATGAGGGCAATCTTCCAGTTCATCTCCTGTAAAACCTTAGCCATCAGCATCTGGTATGTGGCTGGTGCATTGCTCAGTGCAAATCATAAGCGTTTAAATTGAAATAGGCCCTGGTAAGTAACAAATGCAGTTTTGTGTTTTGTCTCCTCATCTAGAGGTACCTGCCAAAAGCCACTTGCGAGATCTAATGCACTAAACATTGTTGAATTGGATGAAGCTATGGTATCAAAAATATCATCTACACGTGACAGAGGGAATGACATGGGTACAGTAATTTTGTTTAGTTTTCGAAAATCAACAGTAAATCGATATTGACCATTTTTCTTTTTAACAAGTACTACTGGACTCTGGTATGATGAGGTGGACTCTTCTTTTATGTCTGTTTCTATCATTTCTTTTATTTTTTCTGTTTCTTTTTGTAGTTTAGATGATTCTCGGTATAGATTTGATCGTACTGGGACGTTTGTACTTGTGTGTATTGCATGTTTATGTAATGTAGTTTTTCCTAATTCTTTTGGATCCTTTGCAAAAAACATCTCTGTTCTTACCTATAAGAACTTGTGATTGTGTAACCTGCTGTTTTGATAGTGCATATGAACTTGTATTGACATTGAGATGTTTTGCTGTTTTAAGGTATTTGTCATTGTTGTCTTGAGAATGTAATATGGGTGTACTATTGGGTGTACCCTCTGACACTGAAATTGTGTTTTCATCAACACGAAAAACTATAGCTGTGACAGAATTAGGTTTAATTAGCACTGACTGATTTGTGGGGTTTAGTATTCTGAATGGACTGGTTGAATGTTTAATTTTACATAGGGATTTACCTCTTAGTTTTCTTATCATTAGACTATGTACTGGCTCTAATAATATTGTTGTATTGTTTCTGACTGTGTTAATTTTGAGATGTACAGTGGCCTTAGTTTGTGGGGGTATAGTAACCTGGGTAATGGTACGAGCAAGACAATGATATTTCTCTGCTTGATTTGTGGTAATTGAGGCACAAGTTAGCCCATTTGGAAATTGTACTATGTTTTTGCTTAAGTCAATAGCAGCATTATTTTCTCTTAACAAATCTATACTTAATATAATGGCATGATTTAGATTGTTCACAACATAAAATTGATGATGAATAATTAAGCAATTAATATTTATATTTATTTCAACTTTCCCTAATACAGGATGGACTGTGTCACATACACCTATTACTGAAACTACATCTGATTTTTGTAGTTGTACATCAGAGAAATTTTTATGAAATAGATCACTTGATATACAACTTATATATTGTTATTCAGTAGTCTTGCCTCTATGGAAGCAACAAATGCATAATGCTTTTTGTTATGTTTAGGGGAAAACCCATATCTATATTTTCTAATAATTATTATTTTCTTAAAATGAGAAAATTAAATTAGTGTCATATATGAAATACTGATAATGATGGCTGTACTCACCCTAATATAACTCTTATCATTAATATCGCTGAGAATCATCACTTCTGGAAACTGCGAGGTGGTAGTAGTAGTGGAAGTAGTAGTACTCGCTTTGCATCCTTACACTGATCTGTGTTGTTACATGTAAATAGTCATTCTGATGGGCTGAGAGGTCCTCATAGAAACCGGAATTTTCCACCAATCTGTGACTGGGGTGATCTGTGATGCTTTCATGTTTTGGTTTTTTGTCATCAATATTAAGAATAACACCACTCCATAAATAAAGTTTATATTGTATTAAAGTTCAACGTATGTACAAATAAAACTAATTCACAGCATTGAAAGTCTAAGTCACCATATTCATCAACTGAGGAAAGTTATGATTTAACAACAGTTGCCATTAGTTGATAAAATAAATCACAGGTTAATAAACGTCCAAGTATAGTAGAACAATCTTTTACAGTCTTAGTTTGTATTCTCTCTATATCAAAATGTAATATATCTTGATCACTCTATATCCAAACAAAACATAAAGAAAAAATATTCTTTCTATATAGTTTCTAAAGTTAGCCAATCTAAAGTATATTTGGATGAGTCCATTAGGGCATCCCTTTTAATTAATTGTCCTATTGTACATGTAGGAAAAGTGTCCTAAGCTTAAACACAGAAAGTAAAATAGTGTTGTCAAGTTTTAGAAGGTGACATGAACAACAATTCATTAATGCTTTTAGATAAACATCTTAAATGTAAAAGTATTTAGTCCTATCAAGGATGTTCTGACTGATTTTAATAAGATTATTCAAAGTGACATTATGTAATTTGCCTTAAGCTAGATCCCAAAGAGATTAAAGTTACTTAAATTGACAATTATAGATAATTATGGTATGATATAAAGATGGAGGAATCTAAGATAGATAGATAAATGAATATAAGATAAACAGAAGGATGTGTCAATGAAATTAGCATTGACTGGTGATAATAGTAAGAGAAAAAATGAAACATTTATATCAGATATCTGAGTATGTAACAAATTACATGCAAATAAGGGTCTGTCATCACATAGATACCTCAGCTACCTTTGGATTACACGGTTTTGGTTACAATATTGTGACATACATATTTATCATAAACATACCTTGGAGAGTTCTCCAATTCCATCTGCAGAGAATGAATTTTATGTGTCATTGAATCCTTCTCTCTTTTAAGAGTAACATTCTCACTTCTTAAACACTTTGACTCTTCCCAACTGTGAAAGTGATAAAATACTAATAATAATAATAATAATAATAATAATAATAATAATAATAATAATAATATTAAAATCACATGCCTAATAATAACAATAATAACACTGATTTGTCATCTGTATGAAATACAGATACCGAAGTGTCAATTGTATAAAGTATGCAGATACCAAAGTGTCATTGTATAAATTACAGATACTAAAGTGTCAAAGTACAGATACCAAAGTGTCCACTGTATCAAATTACAGATACCATAGTGTCACCTACATAAAGTACAGTTACCAAAATGTCATCTGTATAAAGTACAGATACCAAAGTGTTAACTGTATAAAGTACAGATACCAAAGTGTTAACTGTGTAAAGCAAAGATAACAAAGTATCAAATGTATAAAGCTCATATACCAAAGTGTCAAATATAAAAGCACATATACCAAAGTGTCAACTGTAAAAAGCACAAATACCAAAGTGACAGTTATATAAAGTACAAATACCAAAATGTCAACTGTATAAAGTACAGATATCAAAGTGTCAACTGCATTCAAGAGGCCAACGCGCTTTGACGCTCACGTGATTTGCAGGACGTTATGTCCGAGCCATTAGGCTTGAGCAGCATAAGTAGCGACACATGGTAGGGACTTCATGAGGATAATGTGCAAGAAGTTAGAAATCATATGCACAAGATGTCTGGATAAAAAGTAAAATATTATTCCAATTAAGGTCTCGGAATAATTGTCTCCCAAAAGTTACTTTCAGTCCGTTCAATCTTTACAACTTGTCCTATTTTCATTTCATTTCTTTCTGAAAGGTACGAGCAATTTATCAGAATTTGAACATCCGTCCATGCACATTTTGTTATCACTTATAACGTTTAATCTCTCTCCATTTTGTCAACGAAATTGTCAACCTCTTTAATTATAAATCTTGGTTCCCCTTCTTTAATGTCTTTCCATTTTCTATTTTAATGATAACCATATGAGTCCTTCATTTTAATCTAAAATATGACGTCATGACTTGACCTTGTTGTAAAAAAGATGATGTCACATCATTGACAATGAGTTGCAAGAAAGAAACTTGCAGAGGATCTCTTTACAGTTTCTTTTCATGGATATCAGTATCCATCACGATGTCATCGAATTCAGTGTGTCATCTAATTCTGCGCGTCAACTAATTCTGCGCTCTAGAGAATGAGAGCGTCTGCTGTTGTGCAGGGTTTCAGATACTGCCGCCAAGTCGTCGGAAGGCACCAAAGGTCATTCAAAAATAGTATTTAGATCTAGCATTATAGGATATTAAGAAATATTTTAGAAATAATCCAAAAGTATTTGTATCATGTTTTTCTGAACGGAATATTTATTATTTACCAAGCATGGCAAAATTCTCAGCAATCGATGTAAGACGTCATTTTGCTAAAAGAGACAAATGGGTGTTTATATTTTGTCAGATTAAACAGTAACACTTTCTTGAAACAATCTTATATACTTTCTACTCGGGATCTCTGATGATGATCTACATTTACAATGTCTTCGAAGTTATGTATGCTCAAGGTAACAAATATAACAATGTTCAATATATGAAACGTACAGAATTTAAGAACTGAGTTTTATTGTTGGTTCAGCACACATTGTAATGAAATGTGTATCAACTGATTGCTGAAAGATGACTTCACAAGTGTAAACAATAACTATTTGATTTTCAAATATCTTAATTTATTGATACAACAGTAAGATTTTTGGGGGCGCAGAATAGGCCGACAGCATTGCATATAGCGCACGGAAATGTTGAGGCTACCTTATTTGGCCAGTTTTCCATTATTATTTATGGTTGTTGTATTTGTTGTATGGTTGTTTAAGATCCCACATAAGAATTTTCCACTTATATGGAGACATCACCAAACGCCGGTCATTGAAGGGCTTCAAATTTTGGCCCATTCCTCCCCTTACAGCCATTAAACAGTGAGGTTTTTGTTTTAACATGCCGACACTAAGGCTACTGTGAAATGGGATCTCGGTTTTTACTGTCTCATCCAAAGAACAAGAAAAGCCTTCCACCTCCACCAAGGCTCGAACCCACGACCTATCGGTTGCAAATTGAGCACTACCGCGGTGGCACGACGGCTCTCATGATTTACGGGTCTATTTTGACTACATATGTACCTTAATTTCATTCAAAAGTCTGGGCTAACCTATAATCCTTAGCCATCCTGTTTCTACACCTATGCCTCATTTTGGGGCTCTTTCTCAAGTGTTCTCAATGGTTTGGGATGTTATCCCAGTTGAAAAATGTTATCTTCTCCAATAGATATCCATAGTATATAGACCAAGTGTAAATATTATGTGACTCTCACAACCAACCTTCTTTAATGATAATTGACACTTCAAATGTATCAAAATATTTGGCTGCAAAATAATGTTTCAAACGCATTTGCAGTGTTGTGGGAAATACATGTATTTTCAAAATATTCTCTTGCGAATAGGACATTGTTTTAATGAAATGATTTTGAATTATTTAATCCATAAACTCATACACTTTTCATACGTAAACTAAGTTCTAATTGTGGTAAGTTTGTTGGAAAAGTGCATCTTCATAGTTGAATCTAGTTTAAATAAAACAACTCAGAAGTTAGATTGCAGATTGAGAATTCTGAACTGGCAGATCCGTAAATCGAATTTCATGACACCCTAAAACTCGAAAAGAAAAAAAAACAATTTATGTTATTCCAGTTAATTAGAATAACTACTTGTAAGGTACGGTAAAACACAATAGTCAATTGATAGAAAATGTACGGAATTGGATCGGCTTACACAATTTTTAATACAGTGAATACAGTACAAATATGTTTGTTTGTTATTTTTAATAGGGGCTTCGGAGGATACAGGTATCAAGCGTGACATGGAACAGGCACTTCTGGGGCGAAATTTGTCTTGACGTCGCGCCTACCAAATATTTAGTGAATAATTTTAAAAAATGCAAATTAAGTATAAGCATGGAGTAAAAATGGTAACTGTTGCGGTGGATCTAGAAATCACTCAAGACATTTTTACACTATAAAATGTTTTGAATTGCAGAATTTCCATGTAGGCCTATAAATAAGAAATTATTAAAACAAAAGTTAATATGACTGAATATTTCTCTGTATGATTTGAAAGATTTAAAGATTTGAAAAGGGCTACCACAATAACAAGACCAGATCTGTGAGCACCTTAGCATTTAACTTCACCCAACAGACTCCGTACTCTGAATATAATTCGTTATCAGTGGAATGCTAAAAAATAAAATCCCCAAACTCTGGTAGATACCGATAACCTTTACTGTTACATTTGATCAAACCTAATTCTATGATCTATGATCTGTGTAAAATCTATGATCTGTGTAAAATAGCATAATTGCCATCCATGGCAAACAAAGAATTAAAATATAAACTTTGATTTATTTGTACAAACAAAAAAATTAAATTACTATTTTTATTTTTTTTTCATAAACTGATATCGTAAGTAAATTGTACTGGTATGTCATTTTGTAAACAAAATATCAAGCCGTAAATATCGCAATGTGCTACTGGAAGAGCAAATAAAGTTCATATACATGTGTAATGGAAATTGATTGCAACATCACCTGTAATGAAAATGAAATAACGAAAATATGGTGCTAATAAACAGCAATGATCTTTCCCCAGGGTCACGTTATAAATCACTTTGTCACTCTTGAAATACCATTCGGAAACAATAATAAATTAAATTTAACATATCAGTCATCTTACTTTATGAAAAAAATAAGTTATAACGCAGTATTTATACATGTATATTATATTTTACAATATTATCAATTTACTTACAAAAATTCACATTTTGGTTACGTGTGATATACAAAGGTATATTTTGCCGAATGCCTATGAGATTAATACAACACCCAATCATCTCAGTTTTTTGTTTGTTTATCGTTGTTTACCGTCCCTCTCAATGATCTTTCACTCAAATTGAGTATAAAAACCTCAGATACCAAAGTGTAAATCAATAGAATGTCAAGGACATAGATACAAATCCGATAAAAACAAACACGGACAAACACGGACCTCTGGAAACCAAGGGGTGGGATCAGGTGCCATGGAGGAGTAAGCATCCCCTGTCGACCGGTCACACCCACCGTGAGTCCACAGTCAAGTCCAGTGAAACACGTGAGGAGTGTATCCTCGCCACAATTGGTACAGACGTCTAAACAACCGCCAACGAAAAGGCAACTCAACATTTCACTTAGTGAAACAAAGCAGTCGCAAACAAGACTATTATACCGACCGTAAAACTTGCGGAACGTTGACATTAAACGTGGTTTTCGATATCCCTGTGTCAATAATTTGTCAGTGAGTAGTTTACCTCTGTATATGAAATCTCCATATGTTGTGCACGCCCTGGCATATCGGATCATTTGTGAAATATAAACTCCATATGCAGGTGACTGAGGTATATTACCACTTAAATGTGGAAAATTTACGATGGGAAAGCCGAAATCGTCGCGTTTATCGTACAGCTTCGTTGCTAATTTCCCGTCTGTGTTTATATTAAATAAAATGTCGAAGTATGAAGCGGGTGTGCTTGATTCTGTTGTATCTTTAATTTCTAGTTCGCTGGGATATATCGCATTGACATATGTATGAATATTGTCATTATTAATTGACAAAACGTCGTCGATATATCTAAATGTCAAATTAAAAGACACCGCTAGCTTTTTCTTCTTTTGATTCAGCAGTTTCTGAATGAAGTCTGCTTCGTATTAATAAAGGAACAGGTCGGCCAATAAAGGAGCACAATTGGTTCCCATGGGAATGCCGACAGTTTGTTATATTTATGTGTAGAATCAGAGTGGTGTTTGACAAAATAAGTATCCTGATAGCCAATCACTAGATATTAAAATTTTCGGGTACCACCTTAATTGACAAAGCAGTTGTCTATGATGCTGAAAAGTCTTTCTTTTAATTTTTTTTGTGGAATAGTAGTGTAAATAGTAGAAAAGTCATAAGTTTTGATACTGTGAGAAAAATTGTGTGCCTTCAAATTTTCTAAAAGCTGTTTAGAATTTTTAAGTATCCACATCTGATTTACACCGCTTCTGGAATAAGCAACTGTACAGTATTGTTGAAGTTTCTCCTTAACGGCTGTTAAGACCTTGGTAAGGAGTAAAGATAAAGGTTTGGTAGACGTCACCATATCCCACTGAAGGGCTTCAAATATTGGCCTATACTCAGCATTTACAGCCATTGAGCAGTGATGGTTCTTAAACGTGCCGGCACCTACTGTGACACGGGACCTCGGTTTATACTTTCTCATCCAAAAGCCAAGAAACCAACCTGCTGTGGGTTGAACTCGAACTCACAACCTAATGATCAAGAGTCAAGCGCTATACCGACTGAGCCAGGTTGGCTCACCAATTATCTCGGAAATTTAAAATTTTAATTGGATCCCGAATGGAAGCTACATCATACGTTCTCACTCTGATTATTTGCAAACAAAGCAACACACGGAGGTGTATATTTTCTTCTTTTAATTCTGTATTTGCATTCCGTCTGTGACACAAGTTTTATATGCCAATAATGTTATTTATATTATTTTATTAGTTAAAACAAAATCAAAATAGTTATGCATATGATTAATTTATCAATAAAATTAACAATTTTCGTCATCTATTATGATCATTTAATCTATCATCAATCAGTATTTATTTATTTATTCATTTATTTACTTGTTTTTATTAATTTCTCTCTTTACAGGAAATTGAATTATAAAATATCAATCTCTCTGAAATTCATTCTGACATCAATTTTTTTTATACACAGTCGAAAGGGATTAAGTTATCTCAGACTACAAACCCACCGCTGATAATCCAGGCGCGGTTACCTGACATGGCAATATACTGGAAGGTGTGAAGTAAACGTGTGTTTAAGGATTAAAAATATAGCATATATCAGAGATGGCTGCTGTTCTTTTTTTTCTCTGGAAAACACGAGAATGCATGGAAAAAACTTAAAAGTTAAAAAAACTCAATATAAAGCGTGATACACTAAATCAAGCATAACTAAGCCACATGTCCGTAAATATGACTCACTGAAAAACCAAAATCATGTTTCTTATATGACTGCACTTCAATAAAATGATTTAATATATCTTAAATGTGTCAAAATAATCATTTATTTGGTAAATTTTGTGACTTTAACAACGATAAATACTCCTGTCCACTATTTATTTTCGCCATGACAGTAGTCATCCTAAGGCCATTCTGTGACACACAGTGTAATTGGCATGTTTGCCGGAAGTGGAATTAATTCTTAATTTGTTTTCCGAAAGCAGGTTAAATTGCTCACTATGGCGGTCAATATCACGAGAACGCGCATACCCTTTTGATTGGATTTTCGATGTTGTTCTTAGAATGATGAGTTCTATAAATACAGAAATTTTCATTTTTCACTCAGGGTGCTCTTTAAGAAAAAGTTAAAAAATGTCTCAGCCAATCAAATGCCAAGGTGGCCATCTTGAATTTCAATTTCAAAAAAAGTAAACAACACTTGGTCAGGACATTTTAAGGAACATATGTAACAAGTATAAAGTCAATTGGTTTAGTGGTTCTGAAGAAGAAGTTTACATTGTAAATGTTTAACGCAAGACGGACAACTATAGAGAACGTTCGCAAATAGTGAGCTAAAATATAGATACCAAAGTGCCAACAATATAAAGTACAGGTAACAAAGTGGCAACTGTTAAAATCATGGATACCAAAATGTAACTGTATATTACAGATAAAAAATTGTCAACTGTATATTATAGAACAAAAATGTCAACTGTACGAAGTAGATACCAAAATATCAACTATACAATGTTCAGATATCAAATTGTCAACTTTATAAAGTACAGATACCAAAATGTCAACTGCATACAGTAAACAGATACAAATGTGCCAACTGTATGTAGTACAGATAACAAAGTGTCAACTATATCTTACAGATACCAAAATGTCAACTGTATTGTAGAAATACCAAAATATCAGCAGTATAAAGTACGTTGCTGAACGCTTCACTGGATGCACAGATGTATATTTCTCATGAAACGTTTGTACAAAAGTACAGGTAACATTCGATAAGTATTGATCAGCATTCAGCTTCTGGGACTTCGCACGTTTCGCGTTGCGAGAACTGATATACAATTGAGACCCATATAACTAATCCGCCTTTTATACCTGCTGTGGGACATGATTTTTCAGAGAAACAATTACAAATGTGTCAGCAGTAAGGGGGGTATGAAGTGGGAATGTTTCAAAACATTTTTTCAACACACATTTTTTTTATTAAAAGTTCAAAAGCTTTTTAATCTTCGTAGTTCAGCAGGAGAAAACTTGAAGTGTACACCAGGGCCCGCGTTCATAAACAAGGAAAACTATGAGACAATTTTTATTCTCATAAGTTAAGAATTTACTCATCTGAGTAAAAACTGAAAGCTTGCAGACCATAAAACGACTTAAGAATTTTTTCAACTCAAGAAAGATTGTCAAGGGACATTGTAAAAATCCCCCAGGACATTATGTTCCAATATGTACCGCTTCACTTAACTTCGATGTTTGAACATTATTCTGACCATACTTTATAATTAATTATTTAATAACCAACGAATAGGCATAAAAGTTAAAAATAAAATAAGCAGCATGTTTTGTGGCATAAAAAGGGAACAGGTATATATATACTTTTTTAAAAATGTTAAAAATATCTTGTAAATTGTCAATAATATATATATAATAAACGATATTCAAGATGCAAGTAATTTATTATAAGTACATAAGATAAGATAAATGACTCAGGACATACACCGGAACACATGTGAAACAGAGTAGTCGCAAACAAGACTATTATACCGACCGGAAAACTTGCAGAACGTTGACATTAAACGCGGTTTTCGATATCCCTGTGTCAATAATTTGTCAGTGAGCAGTTTACCTCTGTATATGAAATCTTCATATGTTGTGCACGGCCTGGCATATCGGATCAATTGTGAAATATAAACTCCATATGCGGGTGACTGAGGGATAGTAATACTTTCATGTGGAATATTTATGAAGGGAAAGCCAAAATCGTCGCGTTTATCGTATAGCTTAGTTGCAAATTTCCCGTCTAATTTTCTAATTAAATGTCAAATTAAAGGACACCGCTAACTTTTTCTTCTTTTGATTCAGCAGTTTCTGAATGATGTCTGCTTCGTATGAATAAAGGAACAGAACGGCCAATAAAGGAGCACAATTGGTTCCCATAGGAATGCCGACAGTTTGTTGAAAGACCACGTTTCCGAGCATTACAAATATACTGTCTATTAGAAATTCCAGCATGTTTTTTATATCAACTTCAGTATATTTATGTTTAGAATCAGAGTGGTGTTTGACGAAATAAGTATCCTGATAGCCAATCAGTAGAAATTTAAATTTTCGGGTACCACCTTTAGTGAAAAAGTAATTGTTTATGATGCTGAAAAGTCTTTCTTTTAATTTTTTATGTGGAATAGTAGTGTAAAGAGTAGACAGGTCATAAGTTTTGATACTGTGAATTCGAGAAAAATTGTGTGCCTTCAAATTTTCTAAAAGCTGTACAAAATTCTCAAGTATCCACATCTTATTTACACCGCTTCTGGAATAAGCAACTGTAAAGTATTGTTGAAGTTTGTCCTTAACGAATGTCAATATCTTGGTTAGGAGTAAAGATAAAGGTTTGGTAGAACATTTGCTGGATCCTGCTATGTATCTTTGCTTATATGGGTTTTTTTGAAGTTTAGGTATCTAATATAAATAAGGTAGCTCGAAATCGGTATATCAAATGTGCGTAATACTGATACGTGATTTTGAAGGATCTCGTCCTTTAAAAGTGAGCTACGTGTGTATGTAGGATTACAAGAATTCGTATTAAACCCAAGTTCTTGTCTGCTGATACCAGTACATATTGGTCATGTAATCTATCCAGTTCAGTTACTACTTCTGGATCATTAAATACAGAGGGATAACGTGTTTTCATAGTCCCTTTAAGTTTTCGAATACGAGATTTCATCAACCATCGTTTGGCTTTCAGCCATTCAGACATTTGGCTTTCAGCCATTCAGACAAAGTGTCTGGTTCTACGTCTTCATGTTTGGCCCATCGTCTGGTATAATCTTCAATAGAATCCATAACTAAACTGAAATTCTAACGCCAATTAAAGGAACGGGCTTCCCGGTATTTAGGGTCCCTTAAAATAATATTTTTGAGGCTTTCATTTTCAACAATAGAAATGTCGCCCGTAATGACATGTCCGATAGTATTGAATTTGAAAGGAGATTAAGCACATGAAACCTGTTTGTGATTGAATAGCTTGGATGCGATACTAGGTGAATAGCTATATGAAATGCAAGGCGTGGTCTTCATTTTAAAATATGGTGGAATACAGGACTGAACTTTTTTGTGATTTATAACATTTCCCATGTTTAAGGCGTCTATGCCTTTATTAGTAAATTTAAGTTTAAGGAAAAGACGTTTCTGTTCAGAACAATCACCGTTTGTAACGCGTGCAGGCTTAAACAGTCTGTGATAAGCTATGTTCATGATAATGGAGTTCAGTATGTACTCCGAGGTTGAAGAATCCGTGTAGGGGTTCATTCTTGCTTCTTCAAAAAGTTTATTGAGATTTGTAAAAGGAATAAAATAAAGTTTGCTGCAAATGTGATGAATACCCAATTTTTTGTTAACGTTAGGTAAAAGAGATGAAAAAGTGACATCATGTATGTAGGGTCGGTTGTAAGAACGATGTCCGTGACTTCGTTTACGTCTTACGTGAGAATTAAAAAATTCCATCGCATTAACACCATTACACAGTGGGCTTGATAGATTGCCTACACTTTGGATATTATCGTTACATCCATAGGGCAAGATAACAGAGAAATAAGTGTTGGTCTCATATACATATTTCGCTCAAATAACATGTTATTTTTGGAAGCAAAGGATTAAACATGTCCTCAAATACTTTAGGGAGACAGAAACCATGACATTATTTATCCAAGGGCGAATTTAAGGGGCCGTTTCAACTGTTGAAATTACTTAAGTCAGCTACAGATTGTAAAAAGTATTTTCTCACTTAAGAAAGAAATCTGTTTAAGAATTTCTTTATGGTCCACAACTTTACCCAAGATGAGAAAATTCTTGAGTAAAATCTTGAAGTTGAGTAAAATATTTGTTTGAAAATAGTTTTATGGGCCCATGATCAGATTAAACAGACTGTTAGAAGAAAACTGCACACTATTTTGATCATTTTATGTAACAAAAAGGTAGTGAAAATTTTCCAAAATGTTATTGACTTGTTAAAAATATGAAATCTAGAGAAATTCAATTGTAATTATGGAGAAAAACTATTACAAAGTCAGAATGCTGTGAATTTGGTCTATATAATTTTTTTCCAAATCTATATCAAAACCACATTCCATGAGATACAGTCCCATTCCTTAAACACTAACACAAAATACTGAGATGCGTGGCAGATAGACAGACAGACACACAACTGTGGCTGAACCAATATGTTTCCCAGTCCTAATGACAAAACAAATATCTTAGTATTTGTAATGTGGACATATACCTTTAAATAATACAAGAGAATTACACATTTTAGTTGTATATGCCTTGTCTAGCACTACATTAAATATGAAACATGCTAACACTACATTAAATATGAAACATGCTTATACATTCTGTTACTCACAGAGCGTCCATGTTTTGACGATTCACATTCAGTTTCTCTCCTTTGCTGGTTACAATTTCCTCCTCATCTTGATAATCTCTGAAATAATAGGTGGAAATCTAACTCATTCACCCCTAAAGACACATTTGGACTGGTCTAAGTCATTGATTTACAGATGAGTCCATTGTGTTTTAAAGGCATTGATGAGTTAATATATATTTGTTGTTTAAATCACATTTAAATGATTTTATTTTCAACAGAATTATCAATTCTTTTAAATTATACCACTGAATATTTCCCTCCATGATCATGTAGATATCAGATAAGAGTAATATTTCAGGTTAAATTGATTCGCACACAAGAACTTCTGTACAATTCTCTAATTTTTGTACAGAACCATAACTTCTCTGTATTACCTTTCAAAGAATTTATACATTGTCATTTAGAAACTACCACATACATAGCTGCTCTTTAGTCATGTCGTTGTTGTTGTTGCTGCTGACTTCCTCATTTACTTTGAATTTTAAAGTTTCATTGCTAAATAGCCTCATAAATTTTAATGACCGAGACTGAAATTGGAGTCATACTATTTTTTGCGGATATTAATAAAACTAAAACCAAACAAAATTTGTGAAAAGATAGCAAAGCTTGCTGGTAATGGTTGTAAACTTCAAAATAGGTACATGTATTTGACCCACATATTTAAGGACAATATATAGTAAATATTTTGATTCCTTCATTTCCAGTTAAAGATTTTGAAAAGGAAGTCAAGGTCACTGGGTCAAAAGTCAAGGTAACAAATGAAAGCTCTGGTCATAAGAAATTTATGTTAAAAACAAAGCCATATCCATCATGGTTTAAAAGATATAGCCACGGTTCAAGTTTTTGAAAGATAGGTCAAAGTCCAAAGTAAAGGTCACTATATCAAACGTCAAGGAAACAAATAAATTCTCAGGTATAAAGGAATCTATATATGAAATATTTAAGCTCTGTCATTTGCAGTTAAAATTATGAAGGTCAAGTTAATATATTGTCTACGGACACCAACGACAACAACACTAGACAGTGCTGCCAGAGGTATGGCATAAGCTCTCCAGACTTTTGTCTAAGCTGAAAATGGAACCAAAATACCATATATATATGCACTATTTTTGTTTCACCTTTAATGCTTAGCGACAGATAGGGATCACTTTGTCCATATGTCAGTCTGAGAAATTAATTAAAGACACGCTGCCCGTTACTTCATAACCCTTAAAAGGAGTTATTGAACGAACTAGGGATGAATCACTAGTAATTCTCTACAAATGTATTTTTTCATATCAATTGGGGCCAACCCATCAAATATTGTTCACAAAAATCACTCTTTGTCTCAGGACAGTTCTTCTTTTTTTTGAAACTCAAAAGCAACAACTAGGGAACCATACTGTCAGTAAATTGCCAACGTGTATTCTCTGAATATTGATCAATTGCTTTTCCCAGTCAAGAAAAGTTTATTTATAAACTGGAAAATATACAATGTCTAAACATGCTAAATACTATATATTTTTGTTTGATATCACTAGCTATTTTATCTACTTTTTTTTCGGAAATAACAAAAAATACTCTCTTTTCAATTAAGCATCCATACACATTGATGCATCTCAAATAAAGCTCAAAATTCACAATGAAAAACCAGACACGTAATACTTTATACAGAAATTGATATATCAGTTATTCACAATTTTTTTCAACAATTACAGAAATTTTGTCTCATTTTTAAAACATCAAAGCTATTATTAATATTTATTGATACAATATCAGTTTTAAGTTTTCTAGTCAAAAATACATGGTCATATATTTATGTCCATGCATATGACTTGTTCAAAATGTGAAATCTAGAGAAATTAAATTGTAATTACTGAAGAAAATATTATAAAGTCAGAATGCTGTCAATTTGGTCTTTATAAATTTTGGCCCAATTTATCTCAAAACCGACTATTTTTCCAAATACCATTGGATACAGTCCCATTTCTAAACACTGAAAACAAAATACTAAGATGTGTGGCAGATGGACAGGCAGACACACAGCTGTGGCTGAACCAATATGTTTCTTGGCAAAACAAAATTTTTAACATTTGTGATGTGGACTTGTATCTTTATAAAGTACGATGTTATTACAAATTTAAGTTGTATATGCATTGTCTAGCACTAAATTCAATATGAAACATGCTTATACATTCTGCTACTCACAGGCAGTCCATTTTTTTATGATTCACATTTAGTTTCTCTCCTTTGCTGGTTACATTTACCTCCTCATCTTGATAATCTCTGAAATAATAGGTAGAAATCTAACTCATTCACCCCATAAGACACATTTGGACTGGTCTAAGTCATTGATTTACAGATGCGTCCATTGCGTTTTAAATGCATTGATGAGTTAATATTCATTTGTTGTTTAAATCTCATACATATGATTTCAATAATTCTTTTAAATTATACTACTGAATATTTCCCTCCATGATCATGTAGATATCAGATATTAAAAGTGCCAAAAGAGTAATAATTCATTTTAAATTGATTCGCACACAAGACTTCTGTACAATTCTCTAATTTTTGTACAGAACCATAACTTCTCTGTATTACCTTTCATAAAATTTATACATTGTCATTTAGAAAATACCAAATACATAACTGCTCTTTAGTCATGTCGTTGTTGTTGTTGCTGCTGACTTCCTCATTTACTTTCAATTTTAAAGTTTCATTGCTAAATAGCCTCATAAATTTTAATGACCGAGACTGAAATTGGGGTCATACTATTTTTTGTGGATATTGATAAAACTAAAACCAAACAAATATTGTTAGAAGCAGCAAAGCATGTCGGTAATGGTTGTAAACTTCAAAATAGGTACATGTATTTGACCCACATATTTAAGGACAATATATAGTAAATATTTTGATTCCTTCAGTTCAGGTTAAAGTTTTTGAAAAGGAGGTTAAGGTCAATGGGTCAAAAGTCAAGGTAACAAATAAAAGCTCTAGTCATAAGAAATTTATGTGAAATATCAAAGCCATATCCATCATGGTTTAAAAGATATAGCCACGGTTCAAGTTTTTGAAAGATAGGTCAAAGTTTAAAGTAAAGGTCACTGTATCAAAAGTCAAGGAACCAAATAAAATCTCAGGTATAAAGGAATCTATGTATGAAATATTTAAGCCCTGTCATTTGCAGTTTAAAGTACGAAAGCCAAGTAAATATTTTATCTACAGACACCAACGATAACAACCCTAGACACTGCTGCCAGAGGTATGGCATATGCTCTCCGGACTTTTGTCTAAGCTGAAAATGGAACCAAAAATACCATATATATATGCACTATTTTTGTTTCACCTTTAATGCTTAGCGACAGATAGGGATCACTTTGTCTGAGAAATTAACTAAAGACTCCCTGCCCATTACTTCATAATCCATAAAAGGAGTTATTGAACTAGGGATGAATCACTAATAATTCTCTACAAGTGTATTTTTTCATGAATTGAGGTTATTCAACCACATATGGTTCACCATGATAAATAACCAAACTCCTAATTTGTACAGTTGATATTTTCTTATGTGACCTACTTTCCCCATACTAACAGTGCCAGAAGTTACAAAGCTCAATGTAAAAAAACAATCCGTATTCACCGTGTGAAACATTGGTATCTAATTGATTAGTTTATTATGGATGAGTATATAATAAATTTATCATTATAACAGAAACTTGATCCTAAAAGCGGCAGATAATCATCTTCATGTCTCATTTGATCTGCCCCTGTCAACTCGACGTGATCCAGATTTTAGGATCAAGTTACTGTTATAATAATCTCTATGTATTTAGAATAGGAGATGAAGATAGGACCTTTCATGGTAACTGTATTCCTACTAATCTCACCTGCACACAAACACTTCCAGGTGGTATTAAGAAGTTTTGTGCTCAAAACATTTCACACTCAAGACAAATAGTACCCAACGTAAGATTAATAGAATCTACCCCTACCTTGAGAGTATGACAAAGGATTGAGATTGATTTGCCATACCGTCAGGGTAGGAGTTGATTATTTTTCTCCCATGTTGTAAATTGCAGATCTACTCAAATGAAGTCTGACATAATACACTGCATTCTAGACACAACAGACACCTACATCGTATAAATTGTATTGTAATGTCACAGCACATGTAGCTTGTCAATACCCTAGGGGTTGACAAGGAAAACATTCCCTGTCAAAATGAAGGAAAAATCTGTGAATAATGGGAGAATAATTGTTCCCTGTGTACGATTTGAATTTCATTGGGTTTGCTTTGTATTCAATACGAAACTCGGAAGTGTTATATGCCCAAGTGAGATTAGCAGAAACGCAGCTTTGTTTGTACATGTAGTACAGTTGGACTTCCGTTATATGAATATCCTTTATAAATATGTTTGTTTGTTTGTTTGTTTATTGTTGTTTAACCTCAACTCAAGAAAATTTCTCGCATATGGAGACCTCAGTAAATGCTGGTGAAGGGCTTCAAATTTTGACCTATGCGCTGCACTTATGGCTATTAAACTGTGGGAGTTCTTTAACCGGACGACACCTACTGTGACACGGGACCTCGGTTTTGACTGCCCCATCCAAAAGACAGGAAATCCACCTGTCACCGACTGGACTCAAGGTCACGACCTCACGATCAAGAGTCAAGTGCGCCACCAAATAAGCCGGGCAAGCCCCTTATAAGTATGTAAATACTTAAATACCATGTAATAGCATGGGAGAATGAAAGATAATTGTTAGGTCGTAATTGTTATAAGAGCATCCACTAAGCGGATAGAAGAGAGTGGAGATTGATGCATATAAGAGGGAACATTTCGTTATTTACATCAATAAAAGATCCTGGTCAGAAACTTTGTTTGTGTAATTATACCACAAACATTAGAGCTGTTCATTTGTTTTTATAAACAGATGGCAGAGATTGTTAGAAAGTTATATTTTTAGAATGTAAATATAATTGACATATTTATTTACAAGTGCCTATAACTATCATGTCTGTGTGTTGACCAAGCTCCTGGTATGTGTCTGTCTCGATGCCTGCCAAATAATGACATGGACTAGATTTTATTACAATAGACCTTTCTAGAGTCATTCCATTACCTCACAGTTTAAATTGTCATGATAGAGTGCAGCTTCAAATAAAAATGCAACCTGCATCACTTCTGGTTCAGCAGTTTAGCATATAGGTGACCAGGAATATGTATTACGTGTAGTGGAAAGAGCCAGATTTGATAAGCAGGCCACAGAAAAGCATGTCACTTGTCAACTTTACAATACAAAACACTAAACTTAACTTTTATCCCTCTCAATTGGACAGAAACTAGATATTATTGAATGCCGTCAATGTAAACATTACGACACCAGAAGTTGCCTGGGGTACATTTGATGTCACGTGATCCAAGTACAAAGTATTCCTTAAAAAACGGAACAGAATGACACAACCAGGAAAAGGCCATATTCGTTTTTGCACTACTTGATAACACATACCTTGGAAATAATATATAAAATTTATGTTATCTCTGTTTTAGCTTCAATATACAATCTTGTAAGAATTTGATGCCGCAAATGAATTATTCTGAAATACTTTACCTAACATTCATCTTTTTACTGAGGTAATTCATCGTCTCTTCCTTTTCAAACATCACTTTTCTCAGCTACCTATCAAATTGGTCATTCTGCTCTTTCAATCTGAGGTTTGGATGCAAGAAGTCAATGCCATCATAAGGCAATACACCTTTCATAAGATCACATCTTACATACTATTGTAAATTCAATAGATAAAAGATATCTTAAGTACTACTGTAAATTTAATAGATTATAAGATAACTGTAAATGTGGAAATATACGCCTGGGAGTAATTACACTATATATGCGATGAATGTGTGACATCGTGAAAAAAAATGCAAATTGTATGGTTTGCATAAGAAAATAGCGTAATTAATTACAAGCGGAAATATCCAGGTTTACAGTATATATCATATAACTTTACATGGCTTGCTGAATACGTTATATAACGGTATGGTAAAATAGGAATTAAATGTTATGTATTGTATCTAATCGAAAATGAATGTAAGAACATATTTTTTCTCAGAAGAGGGAATTTTAAAACATTGGTAAATGTTGTTGCAGCATACATAGGCATAGGAACAGGGGCAGGTGTTGGGTGCCTGCACTCCCAGCCCTAACATGTAAATAGAATTCTTTTATTATCAACATGTCAGCAAAGTGTTCGGAAATTAAAAAAGTGAAGATTAAGCACTGTTGACGTTTATTTGAACATGGAATTAAATCAGTGACATGATTCAGAAAGGACAACTCAATGTCTAGAATTCAGAATAGGGCATCCAAAAGCTTTTAAAAATCAAAGATTTTCTTGACTCCCTCATACATTTGTTTTTGCTGAAATTCAAATTATGTTGGGTAAATGATAAGTCTGTCATTTTAATGTAATATTTCGGATAGAAATAAGTCTCAATGCCAAAATCAACTGTTTGAGCTTTTAAAACTGAACATTCATTGGAAGCATACCCTGGACCACGGGGGAAACAGTGATTTTGCGTCTGGAAGCTTGTGAATACGTCACAGGGCTTCTGAATTAATCTGTCAATGAAATATTTCTAATGATGAAGAGGTCATAATTTAGTGTCTGATGGCTGCTAGGGAGAAATATTGTCCTGATTTTATTTTTTTTTTTGCTGATCCAACCATCTTTTGAGAAGGATAATTAATGTGATTTATTAGTGAGTTGCTAGGCATATTTTCACATTTTGACACAATAAAATGTGTCTACCTGGCAGCTTCCAAATTAAACAAAAAATTCTGAAAGATGTGTAAAACCTTACCCGGAGTTCTTTGGTATTTTGACTCATGATAATTTAACTCTGGGGTTAATCTACCATATGGTCTCACATATGGCTGAAATTCATGGTAATTTAACCCCCCTATGGTAGATTAACTCCCCCTCCCTATTTTTCCCCATTAATAGAAATAGATAACTGGTTTTTAACTAAATGGGCTATAAAATTACTAACAATTTACTTTTTACAATCTGACTGGTTAATACAAAAATGATCTATGTAAAATAGGGATGGGTTAATCTACCAATAGCAATCTGCCATGGTAATTTAACACCCTCCCCTAATTTTTCAAATACTGAACAATTATGGTAGGGTAGGGTAGGGTTAGTCTACCATAGGCAATGTGCCATGGTATTTTACACTCCCCCACCTTATTTTTCAAATACTGAATATTTATGAGATGTTTAGGTGATTATTTTGTAGCTATGCTACAATGTCCCATAATATGCCTATAACATTATAATTTTTTAATCCAAAAATGTAAAAAGAAGGGGGGTGTAATCTACCATAGGCAATCTGCCATGACATTTTAACCCACCCTCCCACTATTTTTTCAAATACTGAACTTTTATTAGCATTTTTGGTTGATATTTTGTAGATATGCCAAAATGTCCAATAATATGACTATAACATTACAATCTTTCAATACAAATATGAAGAAAAGTGGGTTAATCTACCAAAGACAATCTCAATTTTATTGGAAAGTGCATGTATTATGTAAAATATGGGCTTTTCAATGCTATTTTAAATACATAAAGAGAAAATCGGATGAATATATTAATTCGTTCCAATCTTTAATGTTGCCCTGTATGCTGACAATGCGTACCTCATATTTTACAATCACACTGCCATGTACGGTGGAGTTGGGTAGTTTAAGATCATGTGTCAAGAATGATACTGCCTAGAATGTAATGGGACAAGTTAACAAGAGGCCCATGGGCCACATCACTCACCTGAATGGTGTATATTACAAATATGAGAATCTCAAATTTACAAATCATTTTTACACTCCAAAGGATTGGGGAAGACTTAAAATTGAATGAAAATGAAAAAAATAGTTTTCCAAAAAAAGGAAATCGAATCATGCATCCATAAAAATCACTCAGAGGCATTTAGTTTTTCAATCCATGCAGCAGTTCTGGAGAAGATTTTTTAAGAGGGGTACCCCCGGATGCCACTTTTGCCCCACCCTGGATCCACCCCTGCTGAAATGTACAAATTTGGTAGAGGACCTTAAGTACTTACTTCCTATAAATTTCATTTGTATCCCTTCAGAAGTTTGGGAGAAGAAGTCAAAAATGTGGAAAATTACCCTTTCCCCTTCATTTTTTGCAGTCTTATAAATTCATAAAAAATTCAAAAAATTAAATTTCAGCAAAATTCTTTCAGGGAAGCATTTATCTACCAAACCACAGGTAAAACATAAAATAAATGCATCATACTGATTAATAGGGAAAAAATCAAAGAAATCATATAAAAATGAATGAAAATTCCAAAGTCTAAAAAGACAATAAAAACATGTCAAAAAAATATATTCCAATTTCAACGAAATGAGCAAACTTGAATTATATATCTATGTAGATCACTCAGACACATGCAGTTTTTCAATTCATGCAGTAGTTTTGGAGGAGAAGATTTTTAAAGAGGGGTATTCCCTTGGGCATCTTTTGCCTACCCTGGATCCACCCCTGGGTGGACCAGGCTAAAATGAACAAACTTGGTAGAGGACCTTGAGTACTTACTTCCTATTTTTATAGTTTTATCAAAATCACTTGGGTGGTTTTGGAGAAGAATTGAAAATGTGAAAAGTTTACGGACAGATGGACCATAGACAATAGGTAGCTAAAAATGGATTGAGATCACCTGATATACTCAGCATTTGGACAATTCCAGAAACAAAGGAAAATACCAACTTTGCCTGATTTAGGTATGAAATGATGATGTGCCAAAATAAACACAAAGGGTAATAAGACTAGAGTGTATAATAACTGCAAATTGCACATGCTTATTAGACACTCGGTAATTTTCATAAAAAAGTACTGAAAGTTAATTTGCAACGCTAAAAGTAATGTCAGGCAAACAATTACAGATATTACGGATTACATTTGGCATCATTGTTGCAATTACACACATGCTTTGTTATCCTAAGCACCAACAAAATGTGTCTCCACATAACAATCAATAAAATATATGGTTTAAGTGTGGGGCTGTCCAAAATACATATGGTTTAAACGTGGGGCTGTGAACAATTTTTGAGTTTTAAGTAAAATAAATATTTCAGAGGGTGGTCAATCAATAAAATATATGGTTTAAGTGTGGGGCTGTGAACGGTTTTTAAGTTATAAGCAAAAATATAAACTCCAGGGGTGGGGCAGGACCTGTATATGCACCACTTAATGTGTCTCCCCATCTCCAAAATATATATGGTTTAAAAGTGGGGCTGTGAACAATTATTATGTTTTAAGAAAAAATAAAAATTTCAGAGGGTAGGGCAGGACCCCAAGCACCCCTTAATATACACCACTAAATGTGTTTTCCAATAATGATCCATAATATACATGGTTTAAGGGTGGGGCTGTCAAAGGTTTTAAGTTATAAGCAAAATATAAATTCCAGGGGGTGGGGCAGGATCTGCATATGCACCACTAAGTGTGTCTCCCTTTAACAATCCAAAATTTATATGGTTTAAGGGCGGGGTGTGGAGATCCCTTCGATAGTTTCTGAGAAAAAGCAGTAACAAGAATTATTCAGGAGGGATGGACGATGGACGGATGAAGAATGGAGGGCAATTTGAATAGCTCATCAACTGTTGATGGTGGGCTAAAAATTGTCACATCCAAGAAGAAGAAGAAGAAGAAAAAAAAGAAGAAGAACAACAACTTGCTTACTTGAGAAAGAAATAATTTTAAAATAAATAAATTCTATGCAAATTAATTTTAGAATTTAATTGCATAATATAACGATATAAATGTTTAATGAATTTTTCATGTGGTTTCAACTTTGGCTTAGAGTTAAACTATTTGAACTGATTTTTAGTGTTTTTAACCTGCATTGTAAAATTTCAGAAAATTATCACTGCAGTTTAATGAAAGCTGACACTATCAGTATACAAATAAACAAACAAAGAAGACTGTCAAAATAATTTTCACCCATAAACGGTAACTGAATTATTGGAATTTTTTTAGTTCAATTGGCCTAACTTAAATAAAAACAAATAAAACCTTGACCTAGATTTTCTCATAATGTATCTGTATGCCACATTTCATTTTAATATGTACACCTGTTGCAGAAATATTGAACAGAAATTGAATTATTGCAAATTTCTTAAGTTCAAGGGGCACTACTCTATAAAATATTGTTTGACGGTAACCAAATAAAAACTTGATCTCGATATTCTCATGATGTATCTGTATACCAATTTCATTTCAATATGTGCACACGCTACAGAAATAATGAACGGAAACGGTTGGTGTATGAATGGACTGACCTACCGATTGACCTACCAACAGCAGCAAACCAATATGCCCCTGGGGGCATAAATATCTAAATGTTGTAATGGACTATAACATTTTCTATAAGAGTCCATTTACATTTCAGAATGCATTTCAAGGGACTCTAAAATTTAAAAAGAAATGAGTTAAATCATGGTGTTCCTTCAATCTTATACCCTAATGAAA
The DNA here is from genome assembly GCA_030159075.1 of Atrina japonica. Classification (NCBI taxonomy): domain Eukaryota; kingdom Metazoa; phylum Mollusca; class Bivalvia; order Pterioida; family Pinnidae; genus Atrina; species Atrina japonica. The sequence continues at coordinate 45,193 of BROG01001055.1, read as the reverse complement.
TTTGAACTGGGGGTATGTAAAATGATCTAAGCCGGATGCAGGAATGCATGGGGAACACTGCATATATTATTATGATTATGTTAATTTTTCACTTGTTCTCTTTATTACTACTACTAACACACAGGCGTATAACTAGTGACTGACCTGTCTTCTGGGTCACAAATTTTGTTCCACATCTCAGAGTTTTTATTTTCAAGTTTTTCCAATTCTTCTTGAAGTGATTTGCTACAACCACAAAATATAATCACTGATAATTGATGAGACAATACACATGATAAAGAATGACAACTACTTTACAATAATCACCGACGATAAGTCCCCATCATCAAAAAGCTTTTAAGTTACATATGCAAAAAACACCAATCAAAATCTCTTCATTTAATTTTGTCATACTATTATCATTCGTCATTACAAAAGTTGTCCTCCATACACTGTGTTCTGATATCAACCGTTCTCATAACGTGTCATTTTCTGGCTAAAAATCAAGTTTAAGAATATTGCATTATGCCTTTCAGTTTCACATTTAGATTAGAAAATAAATCGAAAATTTTATTTTTGAGAGCAAGAGGTCTCACAAAATTATGCATAAATAAAATTTTCGAGAATGAAACTGGATTTACAGTATGTGTCAAGACAGCAAAAGAGACATTTCTTCACAGTGACTTCTTGTATACACTGTACAGTCTGTACAAAAAACAGCAAAAGAGACATTTCTTCACAGTGACTTCCTGTATACACTGTACAGTCTGTACAAAAAACAGCAAAAGAGACATTACTCCATAGTGACTTCCTGTATACACTGTACAGTCTGTATAAAAAACGTGTACGTGCGTGACATAAATGGATATACATTAACTCAGAAAAGCACTTACTTTTTTTCTTCTAATTGAATGATATAACACAGCCTTGATTTTCTGCCAGACTGTGGACATCTTCTATGTGTACTCTGATGCATTTCCCTTCTGGAAATATTTGTATAGAAATATATTAATGAGTATATAATGAAACAATGAAGACAACTAAGACCACGGAGATGTAATTATATGATTTTGATTCTAAAGTATATCCTAGTATATATAAAGTAAAATACTTTATATCTGGAAATATTCGCCATTGGGTTTTTGTTTGTGCTTTTATGTCAGAATACATATTCACTCCGTCTAAAAATCCACCCTAAATCACCATTGTCTTATACATGGCATGGATGTCCATGGTTCGATTTTTCAGCTTGAACATTTTTGCCTTCGTTTAACTGATGAAGTCTAATTGACAGAAACGATATCGTCTTGAGCATTATAACTTTGGTATTATGTTGATAATATTTATAAACACAAGGTCGTTGCTACTGCTGGTGGACCGTTTGAGTCCCCGAGGGTATACATAAACCTAGTACCTGGTATTTCGGTACCAGTTGTTCATCTTACACTAAAGGAATATTTAGCACTGTTAACACCATTTAAAGTCGAAAATTTTCTAAAACTAAGACAGTCATTTTTTACAATGATTTTTCTTAGACGAATTTAGGCTATACTTTCAGATATATTATTTTGCCTTGTATGACACCACTTATATTTGGGAAAAAACACATACTTTTCAACTCTTAGACGGATTTAGGCTATACTTTCAGATATATTATTTGGCCTTGTATGACACCACTTTATCTTTAGAACAAAAACACATAATTTTCAAATTGGAGCTCAACTGATGAAGTCTAATTGACAGAAACGATATCGTCTTGAGCATTACAACTTTGGTATTATGTTTATAATATTTAAATTTGAACCCTCAACTGGTTTAGTCCTGATTGTCCCACTTTTTGAAATTCAGTTGTCCTGATTGTCCCACATACAATGTACAGATTGTTCTCACAAAAATTCAGAGTTAACATCGATTGCTAAAGCAACAACTGAATTTCAAAAAGTGGGACAATCCGTACTAATCAAAATAATTGGTTTGCTTGTTTATTTAAGTCTATAGGATCCCAATATGCAGACTAAAATACAAGAAATATATTTAAAAACGAGTTAAAATTAAAATTGAGTCGATAAAAAATATTTTTCTATGAATATTTGTACAGTTGTAATGGACAATTTTGCGCCATCTAGAAATTTGCAAAGTAAAATTAAATGAATTTTGTATTAAAAATCAGTTTTGATAAAATACATAAAATATTTTCTAATATATCTAATACTTTTTTTCTCTAAAAATATTATTTTTAAAAATACGGTATGAAAAAGATAATAAGTACATGTTCTCTGATTCAATTATTACAATGATAAAGTTTAATAATAACTCATTTTAATGAAAATAGTATTATGATATATTTTAAAAAATATTATTCATAATTTTGTTTATTTATTTTTTCATGCTATTTTCAATTATGCTGAAGAAAACATTTATTCATCTCATTTTTTTATTTTTGCAAAACATTCATTAATTGGCCCATCTTGTAATTATGTTTATTTTTGATAAGATATCTTTCAGTTGATATATGCATGTTCACAATAAGGAAAAGGATGATTCTTAATTAATGTAGCAATTATGTACATGAGCTCATCTCTAAACTCCCAAGTTCAGAAAAAATGAGGAGGCTTATTAGGCGTTAATTGATAGGGGATGCTGACTGTGAAGACTGATCATAAAGACTAAATAGATTGATACAATAAGGTAGAAGATGACTGAGTACACTTCATGTGTTATATAAGCCATATTTTTACCAAGTTTGGACATGATCAGTTTGACAAGCAAAAGGTAAAGATGGCAAATGCACAATTAGAAGTAACATTTATAGAGAATGAACGTGGTGGTCAGAATTTAGTCTACCAAGGACACCGTTACCATGTGAAGAATCGGCGTAATGACAGAGTCTATCGGAGATGCACAGATAAAAATTGTCCTGTAACACTTTGTACTCTTGACAATATACCTGTGGGATTCAGCTTAATCCACAATCACCAACCAGACCCAACCAAAATAGAAGAAAATGCTGCAAATATCAAAACGAAGATGCAGGGAGGAGGCCGTGCCTATCACTCCATTTATAAGCAAGGTACTGCCAGGCTCCGAAACCCAGAATGGAATAATGACACACAAAGGATGGTGGAAAATTTACCAATATTCCCATCCTGCAGATCAAGTTTGTACAGCTAAAGATCTAAGCTTATACCAAAGCTATCTACAACACTTGCATATGTTGATCTCCAAGATGACTGGATACTGACAACTGCTGGATTCCGACTGATTAATGATGGAGCTGGAGATAATATTCTTGTTTTTGCTACTGATAGCAGCCTGAGACTACTTGCCAACAACAGTACTATATATGCAGATGGTACATTTTGCACATGCCCATCACTATTTACTCAACTTTATACCCTGCATACCTTTGTTGATGGATAGATGTATCCTGGAGTATTTGCTCTATTGCAAGACAAATCAGAAAATGTATAAATCATATTCCTGCAACTACTGAAAACAGCCTGCACTGAACAACAGATTGACCTACAGCCTCTGGCATTTTTCGTTGACTACGAAACTGCCGTTCATAATGCTGCGAGATGAATTTTCCCTGGTGTTACAAAAAAATGTTGCTTCTTTCATTATACGCAGTGCATATGGCGGAAAGTACAGTCTACTGGACTACAAGTAAACTACAAGAACACACAACAGTCCATCGGCAGGTCCGTCGAGCTGCAGTCTTTCCACTGGTGCCAATGCTGTAGAAGATGTGTGGTGTAATGCTCTTGAGGAATTGGAACAGTCTGACTTGATTGTGAACACCACACCTTTCACAGATTATGTTACAACATTCTGGGTGGAGAAAAACGGACATCCGTGGAACAACTATGGAAATGATGGATCAAGGACCAACAACCACCTTGAGGAATGACACAGCGGTATAAAGAAACAACTTCAACATTCTCACCCAAATATATACACTTTGCTAAAACATCTGAAAGAAATCCAAGCAATGAACCACCATTATCCAACTAGCAGCGGGTGGAGTCTGTCCACAGAAAAGAAGAAAATATGTCATCATAAACACCAGACTGCAGGAGGTAAAAGCCAGATTTGAAGATAACCAGTTAACTGAGATCCAGTTTACTGATGCTCCTTCATACCTGCTACATCCGCGGAATTTAAAGAGAGCTAGACTGGTATTTCAGTGTTGTGATGTTCAGTGTTGTGATATACAGTGTTGTAAAATGCAGTGTTGTGATATGTAGTGTTGTGATGTTAAGTGTTGTGGTATGCAGTGTTGTGATGTAAAGTGTTGTGATATGTAGTGTTGTAATGTAAAGTGTGGTGATATGCAGTGTTGTGATATGCAGTGTTGTGATATGCAGTGTTATGTAAAGTGTTGTGATATGCAGTGTTGTAATGTAAAGTGTTGTGATATGCAGTGTTGTGATGTAAAGTATTGTGATATGCAGTGTTGTGATGTAAAGTGTTGTGATATGCAGTGTTGTGCTATAAAGTGTTGTAGTATGCAGTGTTGTGACGTTCAGTGCTATTGGTGATGAAGAAGTGTGTATCTATAATTAGTGCTTTATATTTAAATGATGAAGAACTGTGTATGTTAATCTTGAGATGTTCAGTTCTGTGTGATTAATGCTAAATGTATATATCTAAGTGATTAAGAACTGTGTGTATTTATATATCTTAAGATGTTCAATTTTGTGTTAAAATTAGTGTTTTATATTTAAGTCATGAATAACTGTGTGTGATTATATATGTTAATATTGGGATGTTTAATTTTGTTTAATTAGTGCTTTTACATGTATGTTGTATAAATTTGAATTAATATTTGTAATATATATTTCCTATATTTTAAAAATAAAAGAACTTAAAATTATAATGTTCTGTTTTCATGTTTTCAATTTTCTGACATTTTCTTATCAAAACATTATACTTTAATATTGACTCGTAATTTGTTTATACAGGTGAACAATTTTCTTTTACAATCAAAACATGTCCAGATTGTCCCACATTTGAAAGTCCTGATTGTCCCACAAAAGTTGTCGTAATTGTCCTGACTGTCCCACATTTTGTTTTACCTTTTTTACTTGTATATACCAAATGTTGGACAATCAGGATGTCATCCTTCAAGTAAGGTAAAAAATAGCGAATATTAAAAGAGACAAACATTTCTGGGTAAACAGTATTTAAAAACAAAGACATAGTTCATCAATTGCACATGTTCACAATGTTTTGCAATTTTAATACTAATGAAAATTATTTAAAGGTTGAATAATTTCAATCACATAGAAGTATACGATATATAAACGTCAATGGGTGTAGATACAACTTGATGAGCATCAATTTGGTAGGTTGTTACATAATTAAGCTAAAGAACAGTTTATTTTCGTTTTTATAATGACAGGAACAGAGTTATGACAGAAAACCAGTAATTGTATGGAATGTATGGATAAAAAGATCATTATATAACCATACACCATCAGCAGAAATTATGAAAAATAAACTTCAGTTTCATTTGTAGGTATATATATATATATATATATATATATATTATATATATATATATATATATATATATATATAAATATATATATATATATATATATATATATATATATATATATATATATATATAGATAGATAGATAGAAAGCCACTATTCAAATGTCTACAGACATATCATTTTATACATGTACATCTAATATAAAACCATATTTTTACTCCAGTTTTTATTTTCTAATTTTGACGTTGTTTTTTGAAAAAGTTCTGGAAGTGACTGAATAGGAAACACACTTTTACTATCATCAACATAAACATTTGGGGGACAAATCTATGATTTTCCCATAAACCGGAAATCATGCTTTGAGTACCAGACCACAAAATAACACGGAGTGATTGTTCAGGTCACATAGAGGTTACGACATATATAAATCACGTAATCTCCTATTCTATGTTTTTACCTTAAAATCATAAAAACGATAGTTGGGTTGGAGCTCTGGGTAAATTTACTAGTACATGATTCATATACCTGGATGTCGAAATCACACAGGTATCAAGGTCTTTGCTATTTAATAATCTAAAGAAATCTACGTTATGGTTGGCTCTATTTGGTTGTTAAATGTTACCAAAGTTAACAACAATTGTGTCAAAATCATTAAGTGTTACTTTTATCATAATTCACTTATAACTTTCAAGATGTTAACTTGTTCTAGATTGATCTATCTTATTCATAGTACATACATTTGTAATCTCAAATCAAATCTCTGATGTTTTAACATCATAAACAGACTGGTATCAGATACATACCGTGTTGCTTTTATTGCTAATTGTTGTTTTCCAGTTGGTGCTGAACATGGTCGGACTCTTGATGAAAAAAAAGTTTTTATTAGAATACAGAGATGTTGACTCAATTACTAAATGTATCAGCTGAGATTTTATATCCTATAGATATGTCTTTATTGATATATACTGATCATTATATCAACAAAATTCATGTCCATACCATTGACAACAAGAGCTCAAAAGAAAAACCACGTAGACCCAATAAATACAATATCAATTGTTTGACGTTAAAAAAGAGAAGGAAATGAAAACTTTTACAGCTTTGACCCATTCCCCCTAAAAACACATTTGGGCTGGTAAGTCATTGATTTAGAGAAGAGTCCATTGTTTCTTTGGGGGGGGTGAGTAAATACACTTAACCATAACATCCATGGGGCTTGACTAATCAACCATTTGTTAATGAATTTTAGACTTAATACTGTTAGATGTTTCTGTAGACATTGAGATTTCCGACATTTATGCATTCTAGTTCTTTGTTCCAAGTTTAGCAGAAAGAGATAAAATTTTAGAGAAGAATTTAAAATTTTGTTATTGTTGTGTTTCCAATATAGTTTCACAGTAACAAATTTGAATTTCCCGCCATTTCATATGCACTTTCTATTTGTAGATGGACTATACATAATACATGTACTTGTCATGTTGTACATGTTAGTAATTATAAGATATTTTGCCTATATCTAAAGGAATAACCCTTGACCCACAGATCATTAATTTCACATTGTTGTCTTCCTTATTCCAACCATAAACACATCTCCTTTGCTCCATGCATATTCATAATGTAAAATAATTAAAGAATCAATTATTTTTACAGGACAATGTTTCTATCAAATTATTTAAAAATATTTTATACAAACGTTTTTTAAAAAAATTAAAACAAAAAAAACACCATGGGATACACTTTAAAGGAGATTTTACAAGATGTAGCATCTTTTCACTGATTGTCAATATAGTCCAGCTCACACAGTGTACATTGTATTTCCTGATCAACAAGTCATCAATTTCATAGTTTTATCTGCGCTCTGTATATAAACCCATTTTTCACTGCCCCAATGTCCAGAAATTCAAAGGATGAATATTTGTACTACAAGATCTGTCCTGAGCATGAATCAAGTAACTGTGGTTTTAATTTTTGTATCAAGTATCCCACTTCAAGTCTTCCAATAAAGAACTGAATTTTCTAAAATCACGATTATGGTATTATAATTAATTTTGGGCACATAAAGTCACTCCTAGTAAAACTAAAAATAAATATGTCCAATAACCTATATTGTGTTGATCCTTGTTCAAAAAGCTTAGCATTACTTGGACTGAAATATGTTGATTTGAATTTGTTAATTTGAAGATAAACATTCAAATGATATTATTCAATTTTACAAATGTATCACCTCAACATTTTCACACATTAAATGTATAACATCACCTCAACATTGTCACACATTAAATATATAACATCACCTCAACATTTTCACACATTAAATGTATAACATCACCTCAACATTTCCACACATTAAATGTATAACATCACCTAAACATTTTCACACATTACATATATAACATCACCTCAACATTTTCACACATTAAATGTATAACATCACCTCAACATTTTCACACATTAAATGTATAACATCACCTCAACATTTTCACACATTACATGTATAACATCACCTCAACATTTTTACACATTACATGCATAACATCACCTCAACATTTTCATACTTTAAATGTATAACATCACCTCAATATCCACATAAATAGACATTACATGTATAACATCACCTCAACATTTTCACACATTAAATGTATAACATCACCTCAACATTTTCACACATTAAATGTATAACATCACCTCAACATTTTCACACATTACATGTATAACATCACCTCAACATTTTCACACATTACATGCATAACATCACCTCAACATTTTAACACATTACATGCATAACATCACCTCAACATTTTACACATTAAATGTATAACATCACCTCAACATTTTCACACATCACATGTATAACATCACCTCAACATCTTCACAGACAGACATTACATGTATAACATCATCTCAACATCCTCACAAGCATTAAATGTATAACATCACCTCAACATTTTACACATTAAATGTATAACATCACCTCAACATTTTCACACATCACATGCATGACATCATCTCAACATCCTCACAGACAGCCATTACATGTATAACATCATCTCAACATCCTCACAAGCATTAAATGTATAACATCACCTCAACATCCCCACAGACATTTCTTGTATAATATCACCTCAACATCCTCACAGACATTACATATATAAAATCACCTAATCATTCTAACAGACATTACATGTATAACATCACCTATACATCCCCACAGACATTACATGTATAACATCACCTCAACATCCACACAGACATAACATATATATAATCACCTCAACATCCTCACAGACATTACATATATAAAATCACCTAATCATTCTAACAGACATTACCTGTATAACATCACCTATACATCCCCACAGACATTACATGTATAACATCACCTCAACATCCACACAGACATAACATATATATAATCACCTCAACATCCACACAGACATTACATATATGAAATCACCTAATCATTCTAACAGACATTACCTGTATAACATCACCTATACATCCCCACAGACATTACATGTATAACATCACCTCAACATCCACACAGACATAACATATATATAATCACCTCAACATTCACACAGAAATTACATGTATTTAACATCACCTTAACATCCTCATATACATTACATGCTGTCTTTCTTGAATTTATTGATGACATCAGACTTTTATAGTTCACAGGAGGATAAAATATTACACATATAAAGATTTCCATCGTAATTTACATAAACGTAGATGTACATATTCTTACTTGGGTTTTCGTGGATACACTGTTCCAGTAAAAGGTCTGAAATAGATTAGTTGTATTGTATTGTATTTTAAACAATAAAATCATAACATACATCTTAATATACTTTATTTTGATTTACATTTTTTTTAATTTATGACAAATATTAAACCACTTAACTTTTTTTACTAGGTCCTAATTTAGGCAGTCTCAAAATCATTTTATTGCTTGTTAGTAAAGTTAGTACATATATGCTTACGTGTGTGGTGTACGGGACATTTTCACTTCCCTTTGATTGATTCCAGTACTGTCAAAATAGATATATATATAATATATATACAAATATTTGTTTTGCTTCGGACTGAAATGGACAGTCAGGAGCTAAAAATAGACGGTAATGGCAGATGAAATGAAATGCCATTCTGTGAAGTGGCAATTGATGACATTCCTAAATGAAAATATGGTCCTTGACAAAATAAAAGTTATTACATTTGTTACTGACTATGCAAAAATATATTGGTTGATTAAGTCCATGAAAGGCTTGGCTTCGTCTCACCTTCTATGGTCTTGATCAACCCGACATATTCCCATAGATGGTCAGTAACAAACCTGATAACTAATTATATATATATATGATCTGTGTGTTATGCAGCTGCATAACAGATTACTTAAATATTTATATGTAACACGTATATTAAAGTCTAGTGGTAATTTGATCGGCTAACATGTGTCAAACTGAACTACTTTTATTCACTACATATGTATACTTTATTTGTGTTATTCTCATGTGTTTGTGACATCACTTGAACTTGACTGGGTACAATAGAATGAAACATGTACTGTAGAGAATTTGAAAAAAAAATTGTATTCAAGTTGGCAGTTTTGCTGATTTAAACTTCTGATAAAGTATGCTTAGATGTAATTTATAATTTAAAATGTAGGCTTAATTTAATTATAAAAATATAAGAAATATATACAATATGTTTTGTGTACTTGTTTCTATGCAAATATTTACCTATTTGGAACTACTTGGTAAACTCGACAGAATGAGAATATACATTCTAATCCCCAGTTATCAGAAAATGCCATTTATATCGCATATGTTTGATCATATGATAAAAAGAATCTGCCACAAGTTTCCATTTATATCACATATATGATACTCATTATGAATTTTCCATGTTTGCTCGCCAGAGACTTTCAAAATAGAAAGTTTGAAAACTCGTATCATAAATTTAATAGAAAATTTAATGGAAACTTGTGACAGACTCATTCCCTCTCTCTCTCTCTCTTTCTTTCTTTCTTTCTTTCTTTCTCTGTCTCTCTCTCCTTATATATATATATATATATATATATATATATATATATATATATATATATATATATATATATATATATATATATATTATATATATATATATATATATATCAGAAAAACAAAATTACTGTGGATGCAATAATGTTAACATGCAGAGACACGGGTGGAGTAGGATAATTCTTGGCTCCAATTACTGTCCTTCAATTCTACCATTTGGATGATGGAGACAAGTTTACGTTTTAGGATCATAGACAAGTAGACAAGTGATTATCTGGATTAGGTGAAAAACATCCTCATTACTTATCTCTTTTAGACTGGTGCTGGTCCCATTACAAACGTAAGGTAAGAGAATGCTGATACATATATAACACCAGGAACAAGGTGTTCATCTACTGAAAGAATGATATTTTTTCATATATACATGTCAAATTTTAATTTTTATGTGTTTGCCTGCACATCAACCCGATGCAAAAAGTACTGGTTGGGCTTATCAAACTTATGATTTGTTAATGGTGGCTTGAGAAGAAACAGTAAATAAGGATACTCACAGAAAAGTTAGTGTCATACAACTTGTCTAGTGTTATTTACTGTCGGGCCAAAAATTACAGAAATTGTCGTAACCCATTTACAGGTTATGCTAAAAGGAATGACTATAACCTGGAGGCCGTGATAGCAACAATGAAGACTTAAAAATGAAATTCATTGAGAACGAAAAGGAGGTTATGTGATTTGTATTTGCCGTAACCTCCATGTAACCTAAATGATTGCTCCCAAGTTATTTTGTGGTCTGATTGTTTAAAAAGATAGAGCATATTTTGTTGTTCATAAAAGCAAATCTGAAATGCTAAAGCTCCTGTAACTTAGAACGTTTAGATTTGTTGGGCAAAGAACCATGACGTCTCTCATTCATGGTCAGCGCAGACTTGAGTCCACTGGTATCTAAGTTTGCAAGTGTACATGTGGAAGACCGACAGTCTCTTCCAAAGTAGCCAGATTCTCTCCTCCGCAATTAAAAACTGGCCAGGTCTCTCCTCCACCATTACAAACTGCCTGCCACCATATTTAATGAAAAAATTGTTGAGTGTGGCGTAAAACACTATCCAAAATCCAAATTGGATCCTGTGGCCTTTCAGTCGGGAATTTTACGTCCCAACTGGCCTAATTGGGAAAAAAGTAACCATGCTAATTTTACTCATAACAATAACGAAACAAAAATTCATTCATCCAACTTCTTTTCTTTAACTGACAACATAGTTACCATTTGAAGACATGGATGATGGAAGTTTTCATTGAGTGGTACTTAAAGTGTCGAGATTCTCCTTGGTTAATGTACTAAATATGGTAAATTTTGCTCAATATTGTGAATAAAATAGTGAATTTTGCATTGTTGGTAATGTAAGAGGTCTTTTACTGAACTCACATGTTGATGAATTTAATTCTGGTGCGATTATTAAAATTCATTGTTTTGTAGGGTGGGCAGGTCAGATTTTGGGCTATACTGCTGTGTTAGTAGTAAAGCATTATATAAGTACAGTCTATTAATTTTTCAGGTTGAGTAGGTAATATTTTAGGCTCTATTGATGTTGTGGTAGTTATAAGAAGAGTCTATTCTTTTGTACATGTTGTAGGTGTGGATGGGTTATATTTTAGACTCTAGAGATGTTTTCATAAAGTGCATTTTGGTACATATAGGACAGGATTTTTTGTGATTTTTTAAAAACATTTATATCGGGAACCACTATCTTATGAAAAATGAATTTGCTTAAACAATACGTAACTGCACAGAATATACGACAAAAAAATCCATCAACAAGACACTCAGAAAATCCATTCAAAATCTATCTCATCTAACGACAATGGTTTTTATACAGCAGAATAGCAAATTAGTTTTCCAATTTATTCCAAAAAAGGAAATTTAATCATGCATCCATAAAAATCACTCAGATGCAATTAGTTTTTCAATCCATGCAGCAGTTCTAGAGATGTTTAAAGGGGGTACCCCCGATGCCTGTTTTTGCCCTACCCTGGATCCATCCCTGGGCCTATCTGACTGAAATGAACAAATTTGGTAGAGGACCAAAAAGTACTTACTTCCTATAAAATTTCATCTGAATCCCTTCAAAAGTTTTGGATAAGAAAATTACCCATTCCCTTCATTTTTGCCGTCTTAAAAATTCATACAAAAATTCAAAAAATTAAATTTAAGCAAAGTTCTTTCAATAAAGCATTTATCTACCAAACCACAGGTAAAACACATAAAATAAATGCATCATAATGAATAATAGGGGAGAAAATCAAAGACATCATATAACAAGAGGCTCTCAAGAACCTGTATCGCTCATCTGGTTATTTGCTTGAGAAGATCAGACGAACCGAGCAATTTTTGTAAAGGACCTTCCATACATAAATCCTGTAAAGTTTGGTTGAATTTGCTTCAGTGGTTTCAGAGGAGAAAATGAAAATGTGATTTCCCCATAGGGTCCAATTATAAACAAAGCCCAGCCCTGGCGGCCATGGTTTTGACAGATCGGACCTTCAATACATCATTCTTCTAAAGTTTGGTTATATTTGCTTCAGCGTTTTGAGAGGAGAAGATGAAAATGTAATTTTCCCACAGGATCCATTGTTCTTCTTCCAAGTCAGGAACCGGATTCATGAATGAATGAATAAGGTTCTGCGAAAACTTTGCAGTGTGTTAAGCACAGCAGTCTTTTTTGGCTATATAATGTTAAACTAAGCCCCGTTCTAGTGGCCATGATTTTTGACGGATCAAAACAAAATGAGCAGTCTTTGTAAAGGACCTTGCTTACATCATTCCTGTAAAGTTTGGTTAAATTTGTGTCAGTGGTTTCAGTGGAAAAGATGATTTTCCTATAGGATCCAATGTTAAACTAAGCCTCGCCATAGTGGCCATGTTTGTTGATTCCAAAAGCCAGGTGAGCTAAAAATGGCGGTCAAGGAACAATTTTCAACAACGGTTTTGAAGTCGCAACATCAATATCTATTTGAATACCAAATTTCATTGAAATCAAACAATGTTGAATTTCCCCGCTTTTTTTGTCGGACATTTTGAAAATTGCAGTCAAAAAAAAAATTTCAACACCGGTTTTGAAGTCGCCACATCATGGCAAACATTTTATCAATTTACATTCGACCTCTATCTTTCATAGTTTTGGAGTTAGAAGAAGAAAAACATAAAAATTGAAAAAATTCTTTGAAAAAAGGGCAATAACTCCTACACAGTTTTTTGGATTGTTTTCAAATTTTCAGGGTGGATAGATCTTGATATGCTGAACATTTTTGCAATTTATACTTGACCTCTATCTGCTACATTTTTTGAAATAAAAAATTGAAAATGCCAAAATTTTGAAAATTTTACAAAAAAAGGGCTATAACTCCGAGATGAGTTTTCATATTTTCTTCAAAATTGCATGGCAGGTAAATCTCATCAAGCTGATCACTTTTGCCCTACGTCAGATTTTTGATATCTGTAATGGTTTTTGAGTTATTGGCAAAAAACTGCAATTTACCCCCTATGTTCTATTTTTAGCAACAGCAGTCATGTTGTTTGACCTGCGACATAGAAAATAATAAATTTGAAACTAAATACCCTAGTGACGACTCAGTTCAAGTTTGGTTCAATTGGCCCAGTGGTTTCAGAGGAGATGATTTTTGAAAGTGAGTTAACGACTGACGGACGGACAGACAACAGACGACGGACGACGGACGGACGCAGGACGCATAGTGATTGCAAAAGCTCACCCTGGCATAGCAAAGTCTAAAAAAATGTTAAAAACATGTCAAAAATTAAATTCTTATTTCAGCGAACTTAACAAACTTGAATTATACATCTATGTAGATCACTCAGATACAGTTAGTTTTTCAATTCATGCAGCAGTTCTGGAGGAGAAATACTTAAAGAGGGGTACTCACTGGATCCTCTTTTGCCCACCCTGGATCCACCCCTGGGTGGACCAGGCCGAAATGAACAAATTTGGTAGAGGACCTTGAGTACTTGCTTGTTTGTTTGTTTGTTTATTGTTGTTTAACGTCCCACTCGAGAATATTTCACTCATATGGAGACGTCACCAAATGCCGGTGAAGGGCTTCAAAGTTTGGCCTATGCTCGGCACTTAGGGCCATTGAGCAGTAGGGTTCTTTAACGTGCCAACACCTTCTGTGACACGGGACCTCCAGCTTTTACTGTCTCATCCGAAAGACAGGAAACCAACCTGTCGCCGGCGGGACTCGAACTCATGACCTCACGATCCAGAGTCGAGCGCGCTACCAACTGAGCCAGGCCGGCTCTTGAGTACTTGCTTCCTATAAAGTTTCATCAAAATCCTTTCAGCAGTTTTGGAGGAGAAGTCGAAAATGTGAAAAGTTTACGGACAGACAGATGATAGACAAAAGGCAGCTAAAAATGGGTTGAGTTCATCTGATATACTCTGCACGTGAACAATTTCAGAAACGAATGTTTTGAAACAAAGGAAAACACCAACTTTGCCTGATTTAGGTATGAAATGATGAAGTGCGAAAATAAACGCACAGGGTAATAAGACAAGAGTGTATAATATCTACAAATTGCACATGTGTGTTGGACACTTGGTAATTTTCATATAAAATTACTTAGCTCATTGGCAACGCTAAAAGTAATGGCGAACAAACAATTACAGATATTACAGGTTACATTTGGCATCATTGTTGCAATAACACACATGCATTTGTTATCCTTAGCACCAATATTACTTAAAATGGGCATGTAAATTTGTTTACATATGACAGCTCATACCGCTTTAAGTGTTGGGCTGTGAACGGTTTTTAAGTTATAAGCAAAAATATAAATTCCAGGGGTGGGGCAGGACCTGTATATGCATCACTAAATGTGTCTCCCCATAAAAATCCAAAATATATATGGTTTAAAAGTGGGGTTGTGAACAATGTTTTAGTTTTAAGTATTGTTTGTTTGTTTATTGTTGTTTAACGTCCCACTCAAGAATCTTTCACTCATATGGAGATGTCACCAAAGCCGGTGAAGGGCTTCAAATTTTGACCTATGCTCGACACCTATGGCCATTGAGCAGTGAGGGTTCTTTAACGTGCCGACACTCACTGTGACACGGGACCTCGGTTTTTACAGTCTCAGTCCGAAGGTGTGGCTGTGAAATGTTTTTAAGTTATAATCAAAAATATAAATTCGAGGGGTTAGGCAGGATCTGCATATGCACCACTAAGTGTGTCTCCCTTTAACAATCCAAAATTTATATGGTTTAAGGGTGGCATGTGGACATCCCTACGATAGTTTCTGAGAAAAAGCAGTAACAAAAATCGTTCAGGAGGGATGGACGATGGACAGATGATGAATGGAGGGCAATTTGAATAGCCCATCAACTGTTGATGGTGGGCTAAATGGCAAAATAGAAGAAGAAGAAGAAGAAGAAGAACAACAACAACAAGAATAAGAACAAGAACTTGCTTACTTGAAATACAAATAATTTTAAAATAAATAAATTTTATGCAAATTAATTTTAGAATTTAATTGTGACCTAATGTAATGAAATAAGTATTTAATGAATTTTTCATGTGGTTTCAACTTTGGCTTACAGTTAAACTATTTGAACTGATTTTTAGTGTTATTAACCTGCATTGGAAAATTTCAGAAAATTATCATTTCAGTTTAATGAAAGCTGACACTATCAGTATACAAATAAATAAACAAAGAACACTGTCAAAATAATTTTCACAAGAGCTGTTTGTAAAAAATATATGCCTCCTCAACCAATAAACAGTAACTGAATTATTGGAAATTTTCTAAGTTCAATTGTCCGGCCTTAAATTAAAACCAAATAAAAACTTGACATAGATTTTCTAATGATGTATCTGTATGCCACATTTCATTTTAATATGTGCACTGTTGCAGAGATATTGAACAGAAATTGAATTATTGCAAATTTCTTAAGTTCAAGGGGCATAACTCTATAAAAAATTGTTTGACGGTAACCAAATAAAAACTTGATCTCGATATTCTCATGAAGTATCTGTATACCAATTTTATTTCAATATGTGCACCCACTGCAGAAATAATGAACGGAAACTGTTGGTGTATGGATGGACTGACCTACCAACAGCAGCAAAGCAATATGTCCTTGCTTCTATGAAGGGGGCATAAATATTTAAATGTTGTCATGGACTATTAGATTTTCAGTAAGAGCCCATTTACATTTCAGAATGCATTTCAAGGGACTCTCAAATTTAAAAAGAAATGAGATAAATCCTGATATTCCTTAATTTAATCTTATACCCTAATGAAATTTGAACTGGGGGTATGTACAATGATCTTAGCCCGATGCAGGAATGCATGAGGATCACTGCATATATTATTGTGATTATGTTTATAATTCACTTGTTTTCTTTATTACTACTACTAACACACAGGCGAATAGCTAGTGAATGACCTGTCTTCTAGGTCACAAATTCTGTTCCACATCTAAGATTTTTCATACACAAGTTTTTTTTTCAACTCTTCTTGAAGTGATTTGCTACTACCACAAAATATAATCAGTGATAATTGATGAGACAATATATGATAAAGAATGGCAACTACTTTACAATATTCACCTACGATAAGTCCCCACCATCAAAAAGCTTTTTAAGTTACATATGCAAAAAACACCAATCAAAATCTCTTTTGTCATACTATCATCATTCGTCATTACAAAAGTTGTCCTCCATACACTGTGTCCTGATATCAACCGTTCCCTTAAACTTGTCATTTTTTTAGCTAAAAATCAAGTTTAAGAACATTGCATTATGCCTTTCAGTTTCACATTTAGATTAGAAAATAAATCAAAAATCTTATTTTCGAGAGCAAGAGCTCTCAAAAAGTATGCATATATAAAATTTTTGTGAATATAACTGGATTTACAGTTTATGTCAAGAAAGCAAAAGAGACATTTCTTCACAACGACTTCCTGTATACACTGTACAGTCTGTACAAAAAACGTGTACGTGTGTGACATAAATGGATATACATTAACTCAGAAAAGCACTTACTTTTCTTCTTCTAATTGATTGATATCATACGAACTTGTGTTTCCACCAGACTGTGGACATCTAGGTGTACTTTCATGAATTTCCTCTCTAGAAACATTTGTATAAAAATATATTAATGAGTATTGCATAATGAAACATTATACATCACTAAGACCAGGGAAATGTTATTGTATGATTTTGAGTCTAAAGTATATCCTAGTATATATAAGGTTAAATACTTTATATCTGGAAACATTCGCCATTGGTTTTTTTGTGCTTTTATTCACCCCATCTAAAAATTCACCCCGAATCCCCATTGCCTCATACATGGTTTGGATGTCCATGGTACCATTTTACAGCTTGAACATTTTGTCTTCGTTTTAAATTCGAACCCTCATCTGGTTTAGTCCTGATTGTCCCATTTTTGAAATTCAGTTGTTCTGATTGTCCCACATACAATGTAGATAGTCCCACAAAACCTCAATGTTAACTTCGATTGCTAAAACAACAACTGAATTTTCAAAAAGTGGGACCATTCAGACTAATCAAATTAATTTGTTTACTTGTTTGTTCAAGTCAATAGGATCCCATTATGCAGACTAAAAGACAAGAAATATATTTAAAAACGAGTTAAAATTTAAATCGAGTCAGATAAAAATATTTTTCTATGAATACTTGTGCAGTTATAATGGAAAATTTTGCGCCAGCTAGAAATTTACAAAATAGAATTAAAAGAATTTTTGTATAAATAATCAGTTTTGAAAAAATACATAAAATTATTTTCCAATATATCTAATACTTTTTTTTCTCTAAAAATATTACTTTAAAAATACGGTATGAAAAAGATAATAAGTAAATGTTCTCTGATTCAATTATTATAATGATAAAGTTTAACAATAGGTCATTTGAATGAAAATAATATTATATATGACATATTTTTAAAAAAATAGTCATAATTTTGTTTATTTATTTATTTTTTCATGCTATATTTTCAATTATGCTGAAGAAAACATTTATGATATAACATGTGATAGTGTTGTGTAGAAGATGGTTGATCCAGGCACTGCAAAACCTGTCTGTAATTGAATAGCTTGGATGCGATGGTAGGTGAATAGCTATATGAAATGCAAGGCATGGTCTTCATTTTAAAATATGGTGGAATACAGGACTGAACTTTTTTGTGATTTAGAACATTGCCAATGTTTAAAGCGTCTATGCCTTTATTTGTAAATTTAAGTTTAAGGAAAAGACGTTTCTGTTCAGAACAGTCATCGTTTGTAACGCGTGCAAGCTTAAACAGTCTGTGATCAGCTATGTCCATTATAATGGAGTTCAGTATGTATTCTGGGGTTGAAGAATCCGTGTAGGAATTCATTCTTGCTTCTTCAAAAAGTTTATTTAGATTTGTAAAAGGAACAGAATAAAGTTTGCTGCGAATGTGATGAAGACCCAATTTTTTTAACGTTAAGTAAAAGAGATGAAAAGTGACATCATGTATGTAGGGTCGGTTGTAAGAACGATGTCCGTGATTTCGTTTACGTCTTACGTTAGAATTAAAAAGTTCCATCACATTAACACCATTACACAGTGGGCTTGATAGATTGTCTACACTTTGGATATTATCGTTACATCCATAGGACAAGATAACAGAGAAATAAGTGTTGGTTTCATATACATATTTCGCTCAAATAACATGTTATTTTTGAAAGCAAAGGATTAAACATGTCCCGAAATACTTATGGGAGACAGAGACCAAGACATTATTTATCCAAGGGCGAACATAAGGGGCCGTTTCAACTGTTGAAATTACTTAAGTCAGCTTCAGATTGTAAAAAGTATTTTCTTAATCAAGAAAGAAATTTGTCAAAGAATTTCTTTATGGTCCACAACTTTACCCAAGTTGAGAAAATTCTCAAAATTTGAGTAAAATCAAAAGTTGAGTAAAATATTTGTTTGAAAATAGTTTTATGGGCCCGTGATCCGATTAAGCAGACTGTTAGAAGAAAACTGCACACTATTTTGATCATTTTATGTAACAAAAAGGTAGTGAAAATTTTCCAAAATGTTATTGACTTGTTAAAAAAGTGAAATCTAGAGAAATTAAATTGTAATTATGGAGAAAAACTATTACAAAGTCAGAATGCTGTCAATTTGGTCTTTATAATTTTTTTTCAAATCTATATCAAAACCAAATTCCATGAGATACAGTCCCATTCCTTAAACACTGAAATCAAAATACAGAGATGCGTGGCAGATAGACAGACAGACACACAACTGTGGCTGAACCAATATGTTTCCCAGTCCTCATGACAAAACAAATATCTTAATATTTGCATTGTGGACATATACCTGAATAATACAAGAACATTACACTTTTTAGTTGTATATGCCTTGTCTAGCACTACATTCAACATGAAACATGCTAATATATTCTGCTACTCACAGAGCTTCTATGTTTTGACGATTCACATTCAGTTTCTCTCCTTTGCTGGTTATATATTCCTCTTGATCTTGATAATATCTTAAATAAAAGGCGGAAATCTTACTCATTCACCCTTAAAGACACATTTGGACTGGTCTAAGCCATTGATTTACAGATCAGTCCATTGTGTTTTAAAGCCATTGATGAGTTAATATATATTTGTTGTTTAAATCACATTTATATGATTTTATTTTCAACAGCATTAACAATTCTTTTAAATTATACAACTGGATATTTCCCTTCATGGTCATGTAGCTATCAGATATTAAAAGTGAAAAAAAGAGTAACATTTCAGGTTAAATTGATTGGCACACAAGAACTTGTATTCAATTATCTAATTTTTGTTCAGAACCACAACTTCTCTGTATTACCTTTGAAAATCATTAAATTTATACATTGTCATTTGGAAACTACCAGATACATAACTGCTCTTTAGTCATGTCTTTTTGTTGACTTCCTCATTTACTTTCAATTTCAAAGTTTCATTACTAAATAGCCTCATAAATTTTAATGACCCACACTGAAATAGAAGTCATACTATTTTTTGCGGATATTGCTAAAACTAAAAAAAAGCATCCACTAAGCGGAGAGAAGAGAGTGGAGACTGATGCACACAAGAGGCAACATCTAGTTATTTACATCAATAAAAGATCTTGACCAGAAACTTTGTTTGAGGAATTATACCACAAACATTAGAGGTGTTCATTTGTTTTTATAAACAGATAGCAGAGATTGTGAGAAAGTTATATTTTTAGAATGTAAATATAATTTACATATTTAACTTACAAGTGCCTATAACTATCATGTCCGTGTGTTGACCAAGCTCCTGGTATGTGTCTGTCTCCATGCCTGCAAAATAATGACATGAACAAGATTTTGTAACAATAGACCTTTCTAGAGTCATTCCGTTACCTCAGAGTTTCACAGTTTAAATTGTCATGATAGAATGCAGCTTTAAAGAAAAATGCAACCTGCATCACTTCTGGTTAGCCAGTTTAGCATATAGGTGACCAGGAATATGCATTACGTGCAGTGGAAGGAGCAAGATTTGAGAAGCAGCTCACAGAAAAGTATGTCACTTGTCAACTTTACAATACAAAACATTAACCTTAACTTTTTTCCTTCTCAATTGGACAGAAACTAGATATTATTGAATGTTATCAATGTAAACATTACGAAACCAGAAGTTAGCTGGGGTACATTTCTGTTTATGTCACGTGATCCGAGTACAAAGTATTCCAAAAAAACTGAACAGAATGACACAACCAGGATAAGGCCATATTCATTTTTGCACTACTTGATAACACATAACTTGGAAATAATAAATACAATTTATGCTATCTTTGTTTTTAACTCATGCTGCAATAAATAATCTTGTAAGAATATGATACCGCAATATTCATAAATACTTTACCTAACATTCATCTTCTTACTGAGGTAATTTAGCGGCTCTTTCTTTTCAAAAATTGGTCATTCTGTTTTTTTCAATCTGAGGTTTAGATGCAAGAAGTCATTGCCATCATAAGTCAATACACCTTTTATAAGATCACATCTTACATACTATTGTAAATTTAATAGATTAAAAGATATTTTAATACTATTGTAAGTTTAACAGTTTATAAGATAAATGTAAATGTGGAAATATACGCCTGGGAGTAATTACACTAAATACGCGATGAATGTTTGACATCGTGAAAAAATGCAAGTCATGTGGTTTGCATAAGAAAATAGCGTAATTAATAACAAGCGGAAATATCCACGTTTACAGTATATACCATATAACTTTACATGGCTTGCTGAATACGTTATATAACGGTATGGTAAAATAGGAATTGAATGTTATGTATTGTATCTAATCGAATATGAATGTAAGAACATATTTTTCTCAGAAGAGGGCATTTTTAAACATCGGTAAATGTTGTTGCAGCATACATAGGCATAGGAACAGGGGCAGGTGGTGGGTGCCTGCACTCCCACCCCCTAACATGCAAATATAATTCTTTTATTATCAACATATCAGCAAATTGTTCGGAAATAAAAAAAGTGAAGATTAAGCACTGTTCACATTTATTTGAACATGGAATTAAATCAGTGACATGGTTCAGAAAGGACAACTCAATGTCTAGAATTCAGAAAAGGGTTTCCAAAAGCTTTTATAAACAAAGATTTTCTGGACTCCCTCATACATTTGTATTTGCTGAAATTCAATTTATTTTGGGTAAATGATAAATCTGTCATTTTAATGTAATGTTTTGGATAAAAATGAGCCTCAATGCCAAAATCAACTCTTTGAGCTTTTAAAACTGAACATTCATTGGAGGAATACCCTGGACCACGGGGAAAACAGTAATTTTGTGTCTGGAAGCTTGTGAATACCTTACCGGGCTTCTGAATTAATCTATCAATGAAATATTTTTAACGATAAAGAGGTAATAATTTAGTGTCTGAAGGCTACTAGGCAGAAATATTGTCCTGATTTTAAGTATTTTTTTTGCTGATCCAACCATCTTTTGAGAAGGATAATCAATGTGATTTATTAGTGGGTTGCTAGGCATATTTTCACATTTGGACACAATAAAATGTGTCTACCTGACAGCTTCCAAATAAAAAAAAAATCTGAAAGATGTGTAAACCCCACCCGGAGTGCTATGGTAATTTGACTCATGGTAATTTAACCCAGGGGTTAATCTACCATATAGTAAATTAACTCCGGGGTTAAATTACCATATGGTAGATTAGATGATAGAAAGAGAAAATCGGATGAATATGTGAATTTTTTCCCAATCTTTATTGTTGCCCTGTATGCTGACAATGCGTATCTCATGTTTTACAATCGTGCTGCCATGTACGGTGGGGTTGGGCAGTTTAAGATTATGTGTCAAAAATGATACTGCCTAGAATGTGATGGGACAAGTTAACAAGAGGCCCATGGGCCACATCACTCACCTGAATGGTGTATATTACAAATATGAAAATCTCAAATTTACAAATCATTTTTACACTCCTTAGGAGTGGAGGAGACTTAAAATGGAATGAAAATGAAAATAAAAAATAGTTTTCCAATTTATTCTTAACATAAAAGGAAATTGAATCATGCATCCATAAAAATCATTTAGTTTTTCAATCTATGCAGCAGTTCTGGAGACGATTTTTAAAGAGGGGTACCCTCGGATGCCTCTTTTGCCCCACCCTGGATCCACCCCTGGACCAATCTGGCTGAAATGAAGAAATTTGGTAGAGGACCTTAAGTACTTACTTCCTATAAAATAGCATCAGAATCCCTTCAAAAGTTTTGGAGAAGAAGTCATAATGTGGAAAATTACCCCCCTTCATTTTTTTGCAGTCCTAAAAATTCATAAAAAATCAAATAATTAAATTTCAGCAAAATTTTTTCAGGAAAGCATATAAAAATAAATGAAAATTACAAAAACTAAAAAGACGTTAAAAGCATGTCAAAAATGTATTTTCCGATTTCAACGAAATTAACAAATTTGAACTATACATCTATGTAGATCACTCAGATACAGTTAGTTTTTTAATTAATGCAATAGTTCTGGGGGAGAAGATTTTTAAAGAGGGGTACTCCCTGGGGCCTCTTTTGCCCACCCTGGATCCACCCCTAGTGGACCAGGCCGAAATGAACAAACTTGGTAGAGGACCGTGAGTACTTACTTCCTATAAAGTTTTATCAAAATTCCTTTGGCAGTTTTGGAGAAGAAGTCGAAAATGTGGAAAATTACCCCCTCATCTTCATATTTAGCAGTCTTAGAAAATTCATAAAAATTTAAAAAAAAAAAATAAATAAAATTCTTTCAGGAAAGCATTTATCTACCAAACCACAGGTAAGAAACATAAAATAAATATATCATAATGAATAATAGCAGAGAAAATCAAAGAAATCATACAAAAATGAATGAAAATTACAAAGTCTAAAAAGATGTCCGTAATGTGTCAAAAATTAGTTTTTCGATTTCAATGAAATTAACCAACTTGAATCATACATCTATGTAGATCACTCAGATACAGTTAGTTTTTTAATTCATGCAGTGGTTCTGGAGGAGATTTTTAAAGGGGGTACACCTTGGGGCCTCTTTTGCCACACCCTCGATCCACCCTTGGTCATATTGAGTCGAATAATAATGAAAAGACTTGGTAGAGGACCTTGAGTACTTGCTGTCTATAAAGTTTCATCAAAATCCCTTCAGCAGTTTTGGAGGAGAAGTAGGAAAATGTGAAAAGTTTACGGACAGGCGGACAGACGGACAGACAGACAGTAGACAAAAGGAAGCTAAAAATGGGTTGAGATCACCTGATATACTCAGCACGTGGACAATTTCAGAAACGAATTTGAAACAAAGGAAATGACCAACTTTGCCTGATTTAGGTATGAAATGATGATGTGCGAAAATAAACGCAAAGGTTAATAAGACTGGAATGTATAATAACTGCAAATTGCACATGCTTATTGGACACTCGGTAATTTTCACGGTAAAATTGCAACGCTAAAGTAATGACAGACAAACAATTACATTTGTCATCATTGTTGCAATTACACACATGCATTTGTTATCCTAAGCACCAATATTACATAAAATGGGCATGTAAAATTGTTTACCTATGACAGCTCATATCGCTTTAAGGGCGTGGCTTTGAACAGGTTTTAAGTTATAAGAAAAATATAAATTTCAGGTGTGGGACAGGACCCCAATACGCCCAACAAAGTGCGTCTCCCCATAACAATCAATAAAATATATAGTTTAAGTGTGGGGTTGTGAACGCTTTTTAAGTTATAAGCAAAAATGTAAATTCCAGGGGTGGGGCAGGACCTGTATATGCATCACTAAATGTGTCTCCCCATAACAATCCAAAATATATATGGTTTAAAAGTGGGGCTGTGAACAATTTTTAAGTTTTAAGTAAAATAAATATTTCAGAGGGTGGTGCAGGACCCCAAGCACCCCTTATACACCACTGAATGTGTTTCCCAATAGTGATCAATAATATATATGGTTTAAGGATGGGGCTGTAAAATGTTTTTAAGGTATAAGCAAAAATATAAATTCCAGGGGGTGGGGCAGAATCTGCATATGCACCACTAAGTGTGTCTCCCTTTAACAATCCAAAATTTATATGGTTTAAGGGTTGGTTGTGGCGATCCCTTCGATAGTTTCTGAGAAAAAGCAGTAATAAGAATTGTTCAGGAGGGATGGACGGATGACGAATGGAGGGCAATTTGAATAGCCCACCAATTGTTGATGGTGGGCTAAAAATGGCCAAATCGAAGAAGAAGAAGAAAAAGAACAAGAACAAGAAGAACAAGAAGAACAAGAACAAGAACTTTCTTACTTGAAATAGAAATAATTTTAAAATAAATAAATTTTATGCAAATTAGAATTTAGTTGCATAATATAATGAAATAAATATTTAATGAATTTTCCATGTGGTTTCAACTTTGGCTTACAGTTAAACTATTTGAACTGATTTTTAGTGTTTTTAACCTGCACTGGAAAATTTCAGAAAATTATCACTGCAGTTTAATGAAAGCTATCAGTATATAAATAAATAAACAAAGAAGACTGTCAAAATAATTTTCACAAGAGCTGTTTGTAAAACATTTATGCCCCCACCCTCACCCATAAACGGTAACTGAATTATTGAAAATTATGCAAGTTCAATTTTCCTACCTTAAATTAAAACCAAATAAAAACTTGACCTAGATTATTTCATGATGTATCTGTATGCCACATTTCATTTTAATATGTGCACCTGTTGCAGAGATATTGAACAGAAATTGAAATATTGCAAATTTCTTGAGTTCAAGGGGCATAACTATATAAAAAAATTGTTTGACAGTAACCAAATAAAAACTCGATCTCGATATTCTCATGATGTATCTGTATACCAATTTCATTTCAATATGTGCACCCGCTACAGAAATAATGAACAGAAACTGTTGGTGTATGGATGGACTGACCTACAGACTGACCTACCAACAGCAGCAAAGCAATATGCCTTTGCTTCTATGAAGGAGGGCATAAATATTTAAATGTTGTAATGGACTATTTGATTCTCTGTTAGAGCATATTTACCTTTCAGAATGCATTCCAAGGGACTCTCAAACTTAAAAAGAAATGAGATAAATCCGTACATTCCTTAATTTAATCTGTTACCCAAATGAAATTTGAACAGGGGTATGTAAAATGATCTAAGCCCGATGCAGGAATGCATGAGGAACACTGCATATATTATTGTGATTATGTTTATTATTCACTTGTTCTCTTTATTACTACTTCTAACACACAGGGGTATAACTAGTGATTGACCTGTCTTCTAGGTCACAAATTTTGTTCCACATCTCAGAGTTTTTTATTTTCAAGTTTTTCAATTCTTCTTGAAGTGATTTACTACAACCACAAAATATAATCACTGATAATTGATGAGACAATACACATGATAAAGACTGACAACTACTTTACAATAATCACCCACGATAAGTCACCACCATCAAAAAGCTTTTTAAGTTACATATGCAAAAAACACCAATCAAACTCTCTTCACTTAATTTTGTCATACTATCATCATTCGTCATTACAAAAGTTGTCCTCCATACACTGTGTCCTGATATCAACCGTCCCCTTAAACTTGTCATTTTCTGGCTAAAAATCAAGTTTAAGAACATTGCATTATGCCTTTCAGTTTCACATTTAGATTAGAAAATAAATCGAAAATCTTATTTTTGAGAGCAAGAACTCTCACAAAATTATGCATATATAAAATTTTTGTGAATATAACCGGATTTACAGTCTATGTCAAGACAGTATAAGAGACATTTCTTCACAACGACTTCCTGTATACATTGAACAGTCTGTACAAAAAACAGCAAAAGAGACATTTCTTCACAGTGACTTCCTGTATACACTGTACAGTCTGTACAAAAAACGTGTACGTGTGTGACATAAATGGATTTACATTAACTCAGAAAAGCACTTATTTTTCCTCTTCTAATTGATTAATATCACACGAACTTGGGTTTCCGCCAGACTGTGGACATCTAGGTGTAATATCATACATTTCCTCTCTAGAAATATTTGTATAGAAATATATTAATGAGTATTGCATAATGAAACATTTTACATCACTAAGACCAGGGAAATGTTATTGTATTATTTTGATTCTAAAGTATATCCTAGTATATATAAAGTTAAATACTTTATATCTGGAAATATTCGCCATTGGGTTTTTTTGTGCTTTTATGTCAGAATACATATTCACCCCGTCTAAAAATTCACCCCAAATTACCATTGTCTCATACATGGTATGAATGTCCATGGTACCATTTTACAGCTTGAACATTTTGTTTTCGTTTTAAATTCGAACCCTCATCTGGTTTAGTCCTGATTGTCCCATTTTTGAAATTCAGTTGTTCTGATTGTCCCACATACAATGTAGATAGTCCCACAAAACCTCAATGTTAACTTCGATTGCTAAAACAACAACTGAATTTCAAAAAGTGGGACCATTCAGACTAATCAAATTAATTTGTTTACTTGTTTGTTCAAGTCAATAGGATCCCATTATGCAGACTAAAAGACAAGAAATATATTTAAAAACGAGTTAAAATTTAAATCGAGTCAGATAAAAATATTTTTCTATGAATACTTGTGCAGTTATAATGGAAAATTTTGCGCCAGCTAGAAATTTACAAAATAAAATTAAAAGAATTTTTGTATAAATAATCAGTTTTGAAAAAATACATAAAATATTTTCCAATATATCTAATACTTTTTTTCTCTAAAAATATTACTTTAAAAATACGGTATGAAAAAGATAATAAGTAAATGTTCTCTGATTCAATTATTATAATGATAAAGTTTAACAATAGCTCATTTGAATGAAAATAATATTATATATGACATATTTTTAAAAAAATAGTCATAATTTTGTTTATTTATTTATTTTTTCATGCTATATTTTCAATTATGCTGAAGAAAACATTTATTGATCTCATTTTTTTTTATTTTTAAAAACATTCATTAATTGGCCCATCTTGTAATTATGTTTATTTTGATAAGATATCTTTTAGTTGATATATGCATGTTCACATTAAGGAAAAATATTATTCTTAATTAATGTAGCTCATCTCCAAACTCCCAATTCAGAAAAAAATGAGGAGGCTTATTAGGTGTTAATTAATAGGGGATGCTAAGTGAAGACTGATTATAGAAACTAAATAAATTGATACAATGAGGTAAAAGCTGACTGAGTACACTTTATGTGCTATATAAGCCATACTTTCACCAAGTTTGGACATAATCAGTTTGACAAGCAAAAGATAAAGTTGGAAAATGCACAATTGGATGTATTATTTATAGAGAATGAGAGTGGTGGCCAGAGTTTAGTCTACAAAGGATACCGTTTCCAGGTGAAGAATCGGCATAATGACAGAGTCTATCGGAGATGCACAGATAGAAATTGTCCTGTAACATTTCGCACTCTTGACAATATACCTGTTAATCCACAATCACCAACCAGACCCAACCAAAATAGAAGAAAATCCTGCAAAATATCAAAAAGAGATACAGGGAGGAGACAGTGCCTAGACACTCCATTTATAAGCAAGATATTGCCAGACTCCGCACCCCAGAATGGTATAATGACACACAAAGGTTGGTGAAAATTTAACAATATTCCCATCCTACAGATCAAGTTTGTATAGCTAAAGATCTAAGCTTATACTAAAGCTACCTACAACACTTGCATCTGTTGATCTCCAAGATGACTGGATACTGACAACTGCTGGAGAAAGATTCCAACTGATTAATGATGGAGCTGAAGATAAGATTCTTGTTTTTGCTACTAATTGCAGCCAGAGACTACTTGCCAACAACAGTACTATATATGCAGATGGTACATTTTGCACATGCCCATCACTATTTACTCAACTTTATACCCTGCATGACTTTGTTGATGGAGAGATGTATCCTCGACTATTTGCTCTATTGCCAGGCAAATCAGAAAATGTATACACCATATTCCTGCAGCTACTGAAAACAGCCTGCACTGAACGACAGATTGATCTACAGCCTCTGACATTTTTCGTTGACTACGAAACTGCAGTTCATAGTGCATATGGCGGAAAGTACAGTCTACTGGACTACAAGTAAACTACAAGAAGACCCAACATTCCATCGCCTGGTCCGTCGAGCTACAGTCTTTCCACTGGTGCCAATGCTGTAGAAGATGTGTGGTTTAATGCTCTTGAGGAGTTGGAACAGTCTAACTTGACTGTGAACACCACACCTTTCACAGATTATGTTACAACATTCTGGGTGGAGACAAACAGACATCTGTGGAACGACTATGGAAATGATGGACCAAGGACCAACAACCACCTTGAGGGATGGCACAGCGGTATCAAGATACAGCTACAACATTCTCACCCAAATATATACACTTTGCTAAAACATCTGAAAGAAATCCAATCAGTGAACGAGACCACCATTATCCAACTAGCAGCGGGTGAGGTCTGTCCAAAGAAAAGAAAAAATATGTCATCATAAAAGCCAGACTGCAGGGGGTAAAAGCCAGACTTGAAGATAACCAGCTCACTGAGATCCAGTAAACCGATGCTCCTTCATACCTGCTACATCTGCGGAATTTAAAGACAGCTAGACTGGTATTTCAGTGTTGTGATGTTCAGTGTTGTGATATTCAGTGTTGTAAAATGCAGTGTTGTGATATGTAGTGTTGTGATGCTAAGTGTTGTGGTATGCAGTGTTGTAATGTAAAGTGTTGTTATATGCAGTGTTGTAATGTAAAGTGTGGTGATATGCAGTGTTGTGATATGCAGTGTTGTGATGTAAAGTGTTGTGATATTAATTGTTGTGATGTTAAGTGTTGTGGTATGCAGTTATGTCATGTAAATTGTTGTGATATGCAGTATTGTGATGTTAAGTGTTGTGGTAGGCAGTGTTGTAATGTAAAGTGTTGTGATATGCAGTGTTGTGATGTAAAGTGTTGTGATGTAAAGTGTTATTGGTGATGAAAAAGTGTGTATCTATAATTAGTACTTTATATTTAAATGATGATAAACTGTGTATGTTTATAAATGTTAATCTTGAGATGTTCAATTCTGTGTGATTAATGCTACATGTATATATTTAAGTGATTAAGAACTTTTTGTATTTATATATCTCGAGATGTTCAATTTTGTGTTAAAGTTAGTTCTTTATATTTGAGTCATGAAGAACTGTGTGTGATAATCTTGAGATGTTTAATTTTGTTTAATTAGTGATTTTACATGTATTTTGTATAAATTTGAATTGATATTTGTAATATATATGTGCTATATTTTAAAAATAAAATAACTTAAAATTATAATGTTCTGTTTTCATGTTTTCAATTGTCTGACATTTTCTTATCAAAACATTATACTTTAATAATGACTTGTAATTTGTTTATACAGGTGAAAAAAAATTTTTTACAATCAAAACATGTCCAGATTGTCCCACATGTGAAAGTCCTGATTGTCCCACAAAATTTGTCTTAATTGTCCACATTTTGTTTGACCTTTTATTCATTTGTATATAACAAAAGTTGGACAATCAGGATGTCAACCCTCAACTAAGGTAAAAAATAGTGAATATTAAAAGGGGCAAACATTTCTGGGTATACAGTATTTAAAAACAAAGACATAGTTCATCAATTGCACATGTTCACAAAGTTTTGCAATTTTAATACAGATGAAAATTATTTAAAGATTGAATAATTTCAATCACATAGAAGTATACGACATATAAACGTCAATGGGTGTAGATACAACTTCATGAGCATCAATTTGGTTGTTTGTTACATAATTAAGCTAAAGAACAATTTTTTTCGCTTTCGTATTCATAATGACAGTCACAGTTTTACAGGCAGAGTTATGACAGAAAATCAGTAATTGGATGGAATGTATGGATAAAAAGATCATTATATAACCATACACCAACAGCAGAAAACATGGAAAATAAACTTCAGTTTCATTTGTTGGTATATATATATATATATATATATATATATATATATATATATATATATATATATATATATATATATATATATATATATATACTATATAGCCACATTCCAAATGTCTACAGAAATATAATTTTTATACATGTACATCTAATATAAAAACCACATGTTTACTCAAATTCAATTTTTATTTTCTAACTATGACGTTGTTCTTTGAAAAAGTTCTGAAAGTGACTGAACAGGAAACACACTTTTACTTTTTATCATCCGCATAAACATTTGGAGAACAAATCTATGATTTCCCCATAAAATGGAAATCATGCTTTGAGTACCAGAGCACAAAATAACACGGAGTGATTGGTCACATAGAGGTTACAACATATATAAATCACGTAACCTCCTTTTCTATGTTTTTTACCTTAAAATCATAAAAAAGTTAGTTGGGATGGAGCTTTGAGTAAATTCACTAGTACATGATTCATAAACCTGGATGTCGAAATCGCACAAGTATCAGGCTCTTTGCTATTTAATCATCTAAAGAAATCTACATTCTGATTAGTTCTATTTGGTAGTTAAATGTTACCAAAGTTAACAACAATTGTGTCAAATTCATTGAGCTACTTTTATCATAATTCACTTATTACTTTGAAGATGTTAACTTGTTCTAGATTGATATATCTTATTTATAGTACATACATTTGTAATCTCAAATCAAATCTCTGATGTTTTAACATCATAGATAGATTGCGTCTGATACATACCGTGTTAGATTTATTGCTAATGGTTGTTTTCCAGTTGGTGCTGAACATGGCCGGATTCTTGATGAAAAAAAGTCTTTTTTAGAATACAGAGATGTTGACTCAATTACTAAATGTATCAGTTGAGATTTTACATCCTATAGGTATGTCTTTATTGATATATATTGATCATTATATCAACAAAATTCATGTCCATACCATCGACAACAAGAGCTCAAAAGAACGACCACGTGGACCCAATATGTTTGACGTTAAAAAAGAGAAAGAAATGAAAACTTTTACAGCTTTAACACATTCCTCCTAAAAAAACATTTGGGATGGTCTAAGTCTTTGATTTAGAGAAGAGTCCATTGCTTTTGGGGGGTGATGAGTAAATACACTTAAAACCAAAACAGTCATGGGGCTTGACTAATCAATCATGTGTTAATGAATTTCTGACTTAATTCTGTTAGATGTTTCTGTAGAAAATTCAGATATCCATGCTTTCTAGATCTTTGTTCCATGTTAAGCAGAAAGAGATAAGATTTTAGAGGAAGAATTAAAAATTTTGTTATCGTTGTGTTTTCAATATAGTTTCACTGTAACAAATTTGAATTTCCCACCATTTCAAATGCACTTTCTATTTGTAGATGGACATTTATTCGTCCAACATTAATTGTATTTACTGTAACTGGCATGGTTTAAAACAGGCTTTTCAGATAAGTTAGGCAAACAGACCATGCCGATGTTCACTCTCTTTGGATGCCATTGGAGACCATTTCTTAGTATTTACACCAGTACAGGTCTATAAAATATTATAGATAACTTTGACCTCAAAGTATATATTTATTTGTTTGTTTCAGTTTAGGTTTAGTGAAATTTTAGGGGTAATATATTTTCCATTAAAGCAGATTGTAAATTTACTTTACTCGTAGTAAACTTCTAACTTTTGCTATATTTTCAAACTTAATTTTAATTTTTTTTTCACCCTCATCCTTTTTATTTTTAATTAATGCGGAACTGCACAAAATTTTGAAATACACTGAATGACAGGATAATTAAAAATCTAGACATTAAAGCTGATTTCAAATGTCAACTTTCAAATGAAAGAAGAAAATATATAAATATTGACATGTTTTTCATTGTTTTTACTGTTAAGCCCTTTCCTAACTGACAATGACTAAAGAATACATAGAAATCAAAAATGAACATGTGACTTTTATGTTTATGAATACATGAGCACTACGATACATAATACATGTACATTTTCATCAGTAATTATAAGATATTTCTTTATTCCAAAAAATGCCTATACCTAAAGGAATAACCCTTGACCCACAGATCATTAATTTCACATTGTTGTCTTCCTTAGTCCAACCATAAACACAATTCCTTTGCTCCATGCATATTCATAATGTAAAAAATTAAAGAATCA
Source organism: Atrina japonica (assembly GCA_030159075.1). NCBI lineage: Eukaryota > Metazoa > Mollusca > Bivalvia > Pterioida > Pinnidae > Atrina > Atrina japonica. The sequence continues at coordinate 11,968 of BROG01001055.1, read as the reverse complement.
ATTATTTTCACAGGACGGTGTTTCTATCAAATTATATAAAAATATTTTATACAAATCTTTTTATTAAAACAAAAGAAAACATGGGATACACTTTAAAGGAGATTTTACAAGATGTAGCATCTTTTCACTGAATGTCAATATAGTCCAGCTCACACAGTGTACATTGTATTTCCTTATCAACAAGTCATCAATTTCATAGTTTTATCTGGGCTCTGTATATAAACCCATTTTTCACCGCCCCAATGTCCAAAAATTCAAAGGATGGATATTTATACTACAAGATCTGTCCTGAGCATCAATCAAGTAACTGTGATTTAATTTTTTTTTGGTATCAAGTATCGCCACTTCAAGTCTTCCAATAAGGAACTGAATTTTTTAAAATCACGATTATAGTATTATAATTAATTTTGGGCACATAAAGTCACTCCTTGTAAAACTAAAAATAAATGTGTCTAATTACATATTATGTGTTGATCCTTGTTCAAAAAGCTTAGCATTACTTGAACTGAAATATGTTGATTTGAATTTGTTAATTTGAAAACAAACATTCAATTTTACAAATGTATCACACATTACATGTATAACATCACCTCAACATTTCCATACATTAAATGTATAGCATCACCTCAACATTTTCACACATTAAATGCATAACATCACTTCAATATCCACACAGACAAACATAACATGTATAACATCACCTCAACATTTTCACACATTAAATGTATAACATCACCTCAACATTTTCACACGTTAAATGTATAACATCACCTCAATATCCACACAGACAGACATTACATATATAACATCATGTCAACATCCACACAGACATTACTTGTAAAACATCACCTCAACATCCTCACAGACATTGCATATATAAAATCGCCTAATCATTCTAACAGACATTACCTTACAACATCACCTATGCATCCCTACAGACATTACATGTATAACATCACGTCAATGTCCCCATAGAAATTACATGTATTTAACATCACCTCAACATCCTCACGGGCATCACATGTATAACATCACCTCAACATCCTTACAGACATTACATGTATAACATCACCTCAACATCCTCAGACATTACATGTATAACATCACCTCAACATTTTCACACATTAAATCTATAACATCACCTCAACATTTTCACACATTAAATCTATAACATCACCTCAACATTTTCACACATTAAATCGACAGGGGATGCTTACTCCTCCATGGCACCTGATCCCACCTCTTGGTTTCCAGAGGTCCGTGTTTGTCCATTTTTTATCGGATTTGTATCTATGTCCTGGACATTCTATTGATTTACACTTTGGTATCTGAGGTTTTTATATGTATAACATAACCTCAACATTTTCACGCATTAAATGTATAACATCACCTCAACATTTTCATACATTACATGTATAACATCACCTCAATGTCCTCACAGACATTACATGTTTAAAATCACCTCATACAATTTTTTGTCTTTCTTGGATTTATTGATGGCAACATACTTGTATAGTTTACAGGAGGATAAAATATTACACATATAAAGACTTCCATCCTAATTTATATAAATGTAACTGTACATGTTCTTACCTGGTTTTTGGTGGATACAATTTTCCAGTAAAAGGTCTGAAATAGATTAGTTGTATTGTATTGTATTTTAAACAATCAAATCATAACATACATCTTAATATACTTTATTTTAATTTACATTTTTTTTTAATTTATGATAAATATTAAACCACTAAACTTTCTTTGCTAGGTCCTGATTTAGGCAGTTTCAAAATCATTTAATTTGCTTGTTTGTAAAGTTAGTACATATATGCTTACGTTTTTGGTGTATGGAACATTTTCACTTCCCTTTGATTGTTTCCAGTACTGTAAAAATATATATATATATATATATATATATATATATATATATATATATATGTATATATATATATATATATATATATATATATATATATATATATATATATATATATATATATATATATATATATATATATTTGTTTTGCCTTTGACTGAAATGGACATTCAGTCGCTAAAAATAGACGACAATGGATGAAATGAAATGTCATTCTGTGAAGTGGCAATTGCTGACATTTCCTAAATGAAAATTAAACAGTTATAACATTTGCTATTGACCGTCCAAGAAAATATATTGTTTGATTAAGTCCATGAAGAGCTTGGCGTGTATGGTCTTGATCAACCCGACATATTCCCATAGATGGTCAGTAACAATCCTGATAATTATATATATATATATATATATATATATATATATATATATATATATATATATATATATATATATATATATATATATATATAATACAGATTACACAGCACTGTCACATGTTCATGTGTACAAAAAGACACTGTCTGAATGGCTAAAAGCCATACGATGGTTGATAAAATCTCGTATTTAAAAATTAAAGGGACTATGAAAACACGTTATCCCTCTGTATTTAATGATCAAGAAGTAGTAATGAACTGGATAGATTACATGACCAATACATACTTGTAACAGCAAACAAAGCCTTAAATAATATAGTTTTTATTTATAAGGCACATAGCTATAATTGTTTATTAGAAGAACTTGGGTTTAATATGAATTCTGGAAACCCTACATACACACGTAGCTCACTTTCAAAGGACGAGATCCTTCAAAATCACGTGTCCGTATTACGCTCATTTGATATACCTACAACGGATACCGATTTCGAGCTACCATATCTATATTTGATACCTAAACTTCATAAATCTCCATATAAGCAAAGATACATAGCAGGATACAGCAAATGTTCTACCAAACCTTTATCTTTACTCCTTACCAAGATATTGACAGCCGTTAAGGATAAACTTTAACAATACTGTATAATTTCAATTTCAGTTGCTTATTCCAGAAGCGGTGTAAATCAGATGTGGATACATAAAAATTCTAAACAGATTTTGGAAAATTTGAAGGCATACAAGTTTGCTCGAATTCACAGTATCAAAACTTATGACTTCTCTACTCTTTACACACCTATTCGACATAAAAAAATAAAAGAAAGATTTTTTAGCATCATACACAAATATTATAAACAATACTAAAGTTATAATGCTCAAGACGGTATCGATTCTGTCAAATAGACTTCATCAGTTAAGCTCTATTTTGAAACGTATGTGTATTTTCTAAAGATAAAGCGGTATCATACAAGGCCAAACAATATTTATAAAAGTACAGCCGAAATCCGTCTAAGAGTAACCACTGTGAAAAGAACTGACATTATATTTGTAATGTTCGGAGATTCAACATACTGTCAGCATTCCTATGGGAACCAATTGTGCCCCTTTACTGTCCGACCTGTTCTTTTATTCATACGAAGCAGATTTCATTCAAAAACAGCTGAATCAAAAGAAGAAAAAGTTACCGGTGTCTTTTAATTTGACATTTATGTCAATGCGATATATATCAGCGAACTAGAAATTAAAGATTCAACAGAATCAAGCACATACGCTTAATACTTAGACATTTTACTTACTATAGACAAAGACGGGAAATTAGCAACTAAGCTATACGACAAACGCGACGATTTCGGCTTTCCTATCGTAAAGTTTCAACATTTAAGTAGTAATATCCCTTAGTCACCCGCATATGGAGTTTATATTTCACAAATGATCTGATATGCCAGGGCATGTACAACATATGAATATTTCATATACAGAGGTAAACTACTCACTGACAAATTATTGACACAGGGATATCGAAAACCGCGTTTAATGTCAACATTCCGCAAATTTTACGGTCGGTATAATAGTCTTGTTTGCGACTACTCTGTTTCACGAAGTGAATTGTTGATTTGCTTTTTCGTTGGCGGTTGTTGAAACGTCTGTACCAATTGTGACGAGGATAAACTCCTCATTGGACTTGACTGTGGACTCATGGCGGATGTGGCCGGTCGACAGGGGATGTTTGCTCCTCCATGGCACCTGATCCCATCTCCTGGTTTCCAGAGGTCCGTGTTTGTCCATTTTTACCGGATTTGTATCTATGCCCTAGACATTCTATTGATTTATACTTTAGTATCTGAGATTTTTTATATTACATAAATATTTTATATGTAACACGTATAATAAAGTCTAGTGGTGATTTGATCAAATCATATAAAAGCATCAAGGTTCCAAAAGTAAAGAGAGACCGAATTGAGAGCAAAGAGAGAACGCCACTACTCTCTATGTGATTGTTGTTAGCAATGCTGCATCTCTACTGAATAAAAATACTATACGATCATCGCTATTATTGATATCTGTTCAAGTTGGAGAAGGTTACAGGTATTGATTTGGTGCATTTCAGACCTGGATTAAAGGTAAGACTTTTTACTTCTCCGAGTATACTATTATTTGACCATAACTTGTGAAATTTTCCTTTTTGACAAATTTAAAAACTTTAACTTTTACTAGTTAGTCAAAATTTCATATTTCAAAACTTAATTCGAATTGATTAAAACAAAATTAAACTCAAAACTTATTTTTGGCAATATCATTAAAACTTTAACAAAATTAGTCAAATATAAAACTTTCTTTAATAAACTTAGTTACACATAAAACCTGAGATCTCGAAACAAAACTTTAAATCATAAAAATATACTTAAATTTTACATTTAACTAAAATGGCAGATAGTAATAGTAAAATTAATTTAAGTAGCATGGCTACAGAATTAGAGGATATAGGAAATGATATGTTTAAACGAGAATTAGATGAAGCTAAACAAAAAAGTTTAAATCAGTCTAAAGTACAAACTGAAAATGAAAACAAACACAGTAGTGATTCAGAAAGTAGCGGGTATTATAGGATATCAGGGGGGTTAGGACCTAAACCAACTGACAGCAAACATGATAATAAAGACAAAGAAATGTTTGACAAAATAATCAGACAATTTTCAAATATGGCTAGTGCTATGGCAGTACCCATACACCAAGTAATTAAAAACTTCTCAGGCAAACCAGCAGACTTCAAAGCGTGGATTTCAGATATTGAAAGTTATGCAAATTTAGTAGAATTAGATACACAGAAAATGCCGGATGTAGCATTGGTAACAGGGGTAGTGGCAGATTTCATTAGGAGATATTTGGTTGAACAAACAAAAAATGAAAATTTACCTAGTTGGGGGACCTAAAAAATTGTTAAAAGATAAGTTCGGGGAATTAACAAATAGGAGACAGGCGTTAATAAAATTACGAAATTTACAACAGAAAACAGGTGAATCAGTTCAAATGTTTGGCGAAAGAATAATTCAGGCATCTGAAGATGTTTATACATCAGAACAAAGAAAAAACAAAAACACAAAAGACTTAATTGAACAGCAATTGATAGATATCTTTTGTAAGGGTCTCACGTTTGACCACTAAAAATGAAATTAATTAGGGAAGAACCAGCAACTTTAGACGCCGCTGTTAAAATAGCAACGCGTGAACAAAATATCAGGGATCAAATTTCATTGACTTTAGAATCGCAAAATGTCTTCAGATTAAACACAGAAAAAGATAATAGAGATATTCAGCCAATGGAAGTTGATCATTTGAGAAATAAATTATGTAAAACTTGCATGAGGAAAGGTCATACTACTCAAAATTGTCCAAAGAACATAGATGTAAATGCCGCGGACGAATCAGACAGTGACAGTGACAGTGATGATGACATACAAATATTTCCAGTAGATAAGAATAAACAGGTTAAGTTCAGAAACGTCGTTAAGAAAAATAAACAGCAAAATCAACAAATGTTTCGGCCAAAACATCGAATGCAAAGAAATAATTAAGTAGGTCAAAATAGGCAAAATCAACAATCTGTACCAGATTGGGTGTTAGGCGCAGAATGTTGGGTATGTCACATGATTGGTCACCTCAAAAGAAGTTGTCCCAATCGAAAAATTAACCCTCGCAATTGGGTACCATATTGGCAATATAATCAGGAACCACCATTTAATCGTGGCAGGGGTAGAACAAATTATAATAACTATCAAGATAAGCAAAGTTACAATCCTCCACCTCAGCAATTTGCACATAATACCTATCAAAATAGGCAAAATTACAACCTGCGACCTCCACAATTTACATACCAACATACTCAGTCCAATGATCAAACGTTAGCACTACAAGCGCCACCTCAAATGTAAGCACTTCCGGCACCCCCATTGCAAGATCATACACCTCAGTCAAATAAGCAATTAGCGCTCCCTGCACCACCTATAGTAAGTGAACAAACTTCAGAAAACTCATCCCAGCGAATAGGACAACAATGGTCTCAGTATAGGGAACAAAGGGAACAGGAAAACTAATAGCCGGTAAGAAGAGCTGTAGTAACAAATTAGGAAAAAGTAAGGTAGATAACTCTAGTAGTAAATTAGATGAAAATTTTGAAATTCAATTGGCGGGAAATCCAAGTTCATGTGTATTATGGATTCAAAAACAAAAATTTAGGACATTAGTAGACACAGGAGCAGAAGTTTCTTTAATTAGTAAAAAGTGCTTCCAAAATCTTCCAATCAAAGTTAAGGTTATTAATGAAAAACCAAATCTCAGTGAATGGTCAGTCACTTAATGTTATAGGTGCAGTAAATATTAAATTTACGATGAATAAAGTGACCATGAATCACAAGTTTTATATCACCGATGGTTTGAATAGAAACTTTATCCTTGATAGGGACTGGTTTAGACAAAATGGAGTAAGATTATACTTTGATTTAGGTTGCTTGAGAATAGGGAGAACCTATGTCAAATTTGAAGATGACACTCACATATCATCCATAATAAGAGTATCAAAAACAACTACATTAAGACCACAGAGTAAGGCAATATGTTTTGTTAGGACAAATAGAGCATTTAACAGGGGTAATAAAGAAAATTTTGAAATCTCAAGTATCAATGATGGATGTCTTTTAGATGACCCAGGACTTGTAGTTCAAGAATCAATAGGAAAAATAACGGGAAATAGAAACATTCCAGTATTAGTAGTTAATCAAACAAATAAATTTTATAGGTTAAAAAGAGGTCAAGTGTTAGGGAAGGTTAGAGCTTTAGAAATAGATGAAATACAAGTTGAATCAACAGCCCTAAGTCCAGAAAATACAGTAGGAGATGTAGATTCTTTTAAAGATATTGATGCGCCTTCAGAGTATAAAAGAAGTATTTTTAGTCTGTTACAAGAAAACAAAGATATTTTTGCAAAAACCGATGCAGAGTTAGGTTATACAAGTACAGTGAAATTGAAAATAGATACAGGGGACCATACACCAATCAGAAATAGGCCGTATAGAACACCCCTTAACAAACGACAAGTAATTGACAAGGCAGTAGATGTTATGTTAGATGCAGGTATTATAGAAAGGTCAAGGTCAACATGGGCTTTTCCATTAGTTGTAGTTGGTAAGAAAGAGGGATCTAAAAGAATGTGTGTAGACTTTAGATCTTTAAATAAAATAGTGAAACCTATATCATTTCCCTTACCATTGATTGATGACATCTTGGCTAGGTTGGGAAAAGCCATACATTTCACTAGTTTAGATCTTAAAAGTGGGTATTGGCAAGTACAAATGGATGAAGATAGTAAAGAAAAAACAACATTTACTTGTCACAAAGGGTTATTTCAGTTTAATGTAATGCCCTTTGGGTTAAGTAATGCTCCTGCTATCTTCCAAGAACTCATGAACATAGTAAACACAGAACTGAGAAGAACTCACAAGAATGTTAGGACTTTGCCACTGCTTACTTAAATGACATCTTAATATTTTCAAAAGACTCAGAAGAACATCTTAGGCATATTCAAATAGTGTTTGATAAGATCAGGCAGCATGGTTTAAAAATAAAGTTGAAGAAATGTAGTTTCTTTAAGAAAGAAATAGAATATTTAGGTTTTATTGTTAGTGAACATGGAGTAAAACCTAATGAAAAGAAAGTCAAAGCCATAAGAACATTACCTGTACCAAAGAATGTAAGAGAAGTTAGGGGATTTATTGGCATGTGCAGTTATTATAGGAGGTTCATACCAAATTTCTCAAAGATAGCAGAACCTTTGATTGAGTTGACTAAGAAATATGCTAGATTTAGATGGTCAAAAGAATTCCAGGTAGCCTTTGATTTTCTCAAAGATAGTTTAACCGTAGTACCTTTGTTAGCTTATCCTGATACAAACAAACCTTATGTATTATACACAGATGCTAGTGATACTTGTGTAGGTGCTTGTCTTACACAGATTGCAAATACTAGGAAAGAAAAACCCATCTATTATTTATCTCACAAATTAAGGAAATCTCAGACAAGATGGTCAACAATAGAAAAAGAATGTTTTGGAATAGCATTTGCTCTTAAGAAATTAGACTTATATTTACATGATGCTCAGTTTGTGGTACGTACAGATCACCGTCCCTTGAAGTATTTATTAGATTCACCTATGCAAAATAAGAAAATACCACAATGGGCTCTCAGTATCGCAGGTTACAACTGTAAGCTTGAGTATATAGAAGGTAGATTTAACTGTTGCGCTGACTTGTTGTCAAGAATACCAGACAGTCAAGAAACAATTGATAATTCTGAATCAGAGTCAGATTCAGACACAGGAATAGAAATATATGATAGATTTTTAGAAGTAGGAGCACTAAATTAAAACAAATTCACTCCAAAGAAATACGCTAGCTGTAAGATAGATCCACCTGATGACTTAGTCAAGCCATTTATAGATCTTCCAGGGGATATGGATATAAAAACAGAACAAGAAAATAATGAGAAAATAGCAAAACTTAAAAAATAAAATTGGACAATGGAGGGGCTACTAAAAAGGGAACAAAACAGTAAATATCAATGCCTCTGCAGGGTATACTCCTATTCATTACCGCCGTCGTACCTATCACTCACGCCATTTTGCTACATAGGGAAAACATCATTTTCGAAAAAGTTAACGAAGTGACATCTTCAAAATCCAAATGGTAAGTCGCTTTTGAATATCCTATAACTCCATATAAAACAATATTAAACAGAGAAATACAACAACTGAAAACTTTACAAGACAGCTTTGAAAAAGAACTCCATGACATCTTGACACTTAAACAAAATAGGAAACGTGGAAAAAGGGCTCTTATACCTGTTATAGGTAAAGCTCTCTCTTGGCTTTCGGTACTGTCAGTGAAGATGACCTTTCATCAATACAAGCAAATATCAGAAGTTTGGCAAGAAATCAAAACGAAATAAAACATGTCTTAAACGCGAGTCTCACTATAGTAAAAGATAATAGACACAAAATTAAAAAGAACCGAGAAACCATAACTGCAACTCTGACATCTTTGAAGATATGGAAATTTGACCGATCAAGTAGACAAAAACAAACTGATAATTGGCACTTATATTCAGTTAAACAGAGCTTTAGACAATGTTAAGGACTGAGTTATGCTGGCTCAAAACAAAATTCAACATCTCGAAATCCATTTGAATATGTTATCATTGGGACATCTTGCGCCTTCTGTCATACAACCTTTACAATTCCGGCAATTACTTTTATCAATCAAAAACAATTTGAATCCACGTTTTGCCTTGCCTTTTGACCCTGAAAAAAATATCTTTGGGACCTCTACAAAACAATGACTTGTGCTACATATTTCAAGGACGAACACATTGTAGATATAGTGTCAGTACCTTTGGTTGACATTACAAGTGTCTTAGAAATTTATAAGTTACATAATTTAGCAATACCACACATAAAAGAACCTTCGGTACTCGCCAAGTATGACCTAGAATCAGACGCCCTAGCGGTAAACAAAGAGAAAACACAAATCGCACTTTTGACTCAACAAGAGTTAGGAAGATGTTCGAATCCTTCAATTAGATATTGTTCTTTTGGCAGTCCTATCTACACTGTCTCAAACAGACAAACTTGTGTGATTTCTATACTTCTCGAAACACGATCACAAATTGAACAAAATTGTAAAATCATACTGATTAATAATGCTGTTCTACCTCGGGGACAGTACATTTCAGAAGGGAATTGGTTAATTATTTCAAAGAGATCAAACAATTTTATGGTCATGTGTGATAAGAAATCAATGATCAAGAAAACATTGCCACCTTTAGATATCTTATATTTGGAACAAAATTGTCAAGCCTCTAACGGGGATATGACTTTAACACCTTACATTTATAAAGAAAGTAATTTTGATTTTAGTGATCCATTGAAAACATTAGTCGATAAGTATAAGAAAGAAAAGTAAGGATTATTTTGGAGATATAAACAAAGTTTTCCACAGCACGATAAGATTAAAATCCCTAAGACATTAAAACCGATAAATTGAAAGTTTTTACACCGACGTGCCATTCGTCGTTCTTATTATCGATATATTGCGTTAATCTTACGGGCTTATCCAGTTCTACTATGACGTGATACATTTTTTTTAAAGAAAGTAAAATATTTTTATAAAATGAACGTATTCGAAAACAAGACAGATTTGAATCTGTCGTCTTTCGACATTCGCATCTCCCCCAATAAAAATTTTCGCGAATCGTTCGAGAATATTTTTAAACCGAGAGACTATAATAAACCGTATATATTCGAGGGCGGACCTCCGAAATATTACGCCATGTTACGCTGTTGGTATCAAAACCTAATAGAAGGATTTTGGCTAAATCATCTGAATTTCGCTGTGTGGTGCTCAACCACGGGCTGTGGCGTGTTTTCCCAACATCTCGCGGATCAATCGTTTTTCCGTTTCCATACGCACTATACAATAAGACGATTTCTAAAAGAGATATCCATACCTCTTCCTTCCGACCCAGATTGGAATTCTTACGAGAATAACATCGATATGTCTGCATATTCAGGCCTTTGCCGCGAATTCGACGTTCCTAGCGCCACGGATTGGAAAATAAAGGGAACGATTTTTGTCATTTATGAAACTAAATGGTCGACTTTTATTCTCGATAAATCTACCGAGTTTACGAACGCCGGCACTTTGCGATTAGACGAAAGCATTAGAACGTATGTCTGGGCAAATATTGAGCGTCCAAGCTCAAGTGAGGTCTTCCATAGTAGACGGCGGGGGCGACCGCCCTCGATGCCCAAAAACATTTTTGGGCAATATAGAAGACGCCATTAATCGCCTCGTAGATATCAGAAAATACGAAGACTGTCTATAATACGCGAAAAAAAACCCGTCAATTACGTTATATATCCGGATTTGTATATGATGCCGAACGACATGGAATTAAACGTCGATCCCGAATTCGCGGAATTTAACAACGACATAGCAATCGTCCCCCAAAATGCTAAACCCGGATTAAATGCGAATCTTAATCTAAAGAGATTTCCGTCGCATAAGCAGCCCCCCCCCCCCGAAATACGGGAATGTCCCTCTGCGCTCGACTTCAACGAGCCTGGGCAGGCGTCCAACCAAAAAGAAATTTTATCGTCGGACGATCACGAAGATCAAAAGACCGCCATCCTCGCGATTTCGTTAATTACGTTTCTTATTTTCGTCGAGTTTAGATAATAACAGGCCGATGATAGTCATTCCGAGTATCCAAAGGTGTTCCCCAACCAAATCGACGTTTTCCCGAGAGACGAAAGTATCTAAGACACTATTGAACCAAGTATTCCAGGCAGTGCTTCACCAATTTTGTTGCCGATCTCACCAATAGTTTCCCAACAACATCCAATTGTTTTTTAATCATTCTTTTAAACCTCCTTAATCGAAGGGTGGGGTGGTTGTGGTTATGGTGCCGGCGGCGTTGATGACCCGGGAATTAATAATTCGACTAAAAGACCGATCGTCATACCGATCGCCGTCAGTATTGAGAAAATAGTGATACCCTGCTCTTTGAACAAATTGGCAATTTTCTCTCGCAGCGTGAGATTTTCGTCTAATAACCCCATGAGGTTTTCTTTTATGCTAGTTACTTGCAATTTTAATCGCCCTTTAAGGAGGTCCATGCTTAG